>JALJCO010001900.1:0-21694 GCA_023101725.1 Atherinomorus stipes | reverse complement strand
GCTTTGGTTTTCATCTTACTGTCATCAGAAGATCTGGATGTCTTTGACCTGAAGAAACACTCTGCTTCAGAGGAGGCGCTTCTGAGGCTGCTGCCAGTAGTTAAAGCCTGCAACAAAGCTCTGTAGGTGCTCAGATAACCAGATAGTTTCACACACTCGCTGAATGTCTTGTTACTTACAGGATTGTTGGAAAATAAGAATTAGGACTGTGTTCCTTTAACTGAACCATCTACAGTGGGTATGGAAAGTATTAAGACCCCTTTTAAGCTTTTTACTCTTTGTTTCATTGCAGCCATTTGCTAAAATAAAAAAGTTAATTTTATTTCTCATTAATGTCACTCAGCACCCCATCTTGACAGAAAAAAAACAGAAATGTAGAAATTTTTGCAAATTTAATAAAAATGAAAAATTGAAATATCACATGGTCATAAGTATTCAGAGCCTTTGCAGTGACACTCACATTTAACTCATATGCTGTCATTTCTACTGATCCTCACTGAGATGGTTCTACTCCTTCATTGGAGTCCAGCTGTGTTTAAGGGCACATTCACAAAGCTTTTTTGATGAGAATCAGAGTCCGTTTGCTCGGAAAGTCCGCTTTGTTTAGGGGAGTTGTGAATGCGCAAACGGACTCTGATCCGCAACAAACAACCGGACTCGGTCCGCCTACAAACGCAGGTCTCAGTCCGATTCAAGTGAACAAAAGACAGGAAGTGGACTACAAACTGCATTGGCATTGTGGATCCAACGTTGGACATCGTGGGTAAATGCTACGACAACAAACACACGTGAGGGACTGCAGTACTAAAGATGGCTCGTGGTCAAACGTGGAGTTACAAGGAAGTAAAAGCTTTAAACGATATTTGATCTGATGAAAGCAAATCCAGCTCCTCGTACAAAAATAATGTTGCTTTGTGGAGGGAACAGAAGTTGTGAGAACTTTCTTGTACGTGCGTCTTGCTCTCGCCTACGGTGAATCCGAAAACAGTGCCACCTGAGATTCTCATTCTTGGCCTGTTTGGCTCGTTTGGCAATAGTGCAATGTGAATGCGATCTCGGTCTGGAAGACCACCCCCACCCCCAACTGAACCGAGTCCCCAAACGGACCGAGACTCGCAGACTATGCTTTCTGAATGCGCCCTAAACTGATTGGACTTGATTAGGAAAGACACACACCTGTCTATATAAGAGCTTCCAGCTCACAGTGCATGTCAGAGCAAATGAGGATCATGAGGTGGAAGGAACTGTCCAAGGAGCTCAGAGACAGAATTGTGGCGAGACACAGATCTGGACAAGGTCACAAAAGAGTTTCTGCAGCACTAAAGGTTCCTAAGAGCACGGTGGCCTCCATAGTCCTTACATGGAAGAAGTTTGGGACCAGAACTCTTCCTAGACCCGGCCGTCCAGCCAAACTGAGCAATGGTGGGAGAAGAGCCTTGGTGAGAGAGTAAAGAAGAAGCCAAAGATCACTGTGGCTGAGCTCCAGAGATGCAGTAGGGAGATGGAGAAAGTTCCACAAAGTCAGCTATCACTGCAGCCTCCACCAGTCGGGGCTTTATGGCAGAGCGGCCCGATGGAAGCCTCTCCTCAGTGCAGACATATGAAAGCCCGCATAGAGTTTGCCAAAAACACATGAAGGACTCCCAGACTGTGAGAAATAAGATTCTCTGGTCTGATGAGACCAAGACTGAACTTTTTGGAGTTCATTCTAAGCGGTATGTGTGGAGAAAACCAGGCACTGCTCATCACCTGCCCAATACCATCCCAACAGTGAAGCATGGTGGTGGCAGCATCATGATATGGGGGTGTTTTTCAGCTGCAGGAACAGGACGACTGGTTGCAGTTGAAGGAAAGATGAATGCAGCCAAGTACAGAGATCCTGGAAGAAAAGCTCTTCCAGAGTTCAGGAGCTCAGACTGGGCTGAAGGTTCACCTTCCAACAAGACAATGACCCTCACACACAGCTGAAATAACAAAGGAGTGGATCAGAACAACTCTGGACCATTCTGGACCGGCCCAGCCAGAACCCTGACTTAAACCCAACTGAGCATCTCTGAGAGACCTGAAAATGGCTGAACACCACCGTTCACCATCCAACCTGACAGAACTGGAGAGGATCTGCAAGAAGAACCAGAAGATCCCAAATCCAGGTGTGGAACACTTGTTGCATCATTCCCAAGAAGACTCATGGCTTGACTATCTCAAAAGTATTTCTACTCAGTACTGAGCAAAGTACTGAATACTTATGACCATGTCATATTTCAGTTTTTCTTTTTTAATAAATTTTCAAAAATGTCTGCATTCCTGCTTTTTTCTGTCAGGATGGGGTGCTGAGTGACATTAATGAGAAATAAAATGAACTTTTTTTATTTTGGCAAATGGCTGCAATGAAACAGAGTGAAAACTTTAAAGGCATCTGAAAACTTTCCATGTCCACTGTATATAAGCAAACAGTCAATTATGCTTCTTTCCCACAATTTAAGATATTTATCATGTATTCACCAGGTTTCAATTGTTGAAAAACATATTCTGTCTTACAGGCTGAACAGCTGTAACCTGTCAGAGAGAAGCTGTGAAGCTCTGTCTTCAGTCCTCAGCTCCCAGTCCTCCAGTCTGAAAGAACTGGACCTGAGTAACAATGACCTGCAGAATACAGGCATAAAGCAGTTGTGTCATGGACTGGAGAGTCCCCGCTGTCAACTGGAAACCCTCAGGTCAGGTTTAAATAGCTGGAGCAAGCAAATGTTTCTTGACTGAATAAATATTTATTTTGTTCATTTGAGTCTTATTTAGCGAGAAAAATAATCAGTAAAAATTCAGCAATATTTACAATCACAGCCAGGCTAAGGCAAAGTCTTTTTCAGGGAGATTTGGAAGAAGAAAGAAATCAAGACAGAAGCATGCTGTACTTGAATGCAGTGGTGTGTTTGATGGAGCATTAATAGTTAGCCAGACAGCAGAAAAAAAAGAACATCAAGCTTTTGGAGAGCAGCTTTGGAAAATGACGGATATTTCACACCATTGCAGACTTACCTGATTACCAGTATTCCACATGGATCCTGCCGACAACACCAGATTGTGGCAAGGTAGGCAGGGAGGATTCGATTCCCAGATTCCTGGGTGAGAGTCATGCATGCTAACCAGTCAGCCAAGTAGCCAGGGCGCATGATCAATCGAAGGCATAGTGACACGACTCCACACTGTCACAGGAAGACTGAACCCTGCTTGGGCAACAGTACTTCAAACCAGTATTTCTATTCAGTAACCCTGTCTGGGATTACTCCATCAAGTAGATTATTATATTTTGATGTAGAGTAAATGACTGTAAAGACCCACTTAATCTCAGTGAAAGAGCCTGTGGGAAAAAAAAAAAAAATCCTGATGCCAGAGCAGCATCTGGGTAAAAATCTGGCAGCATAAATAACTGAGTCATCAGCATAGATATGGATGAAAGACACATCATAGGAATGAATAACACATTTTAAAGGGAAATATTGTTTGGGCGATGATTGAGCCCTGAGTCATACCATTGGTGGCAGAAAAAAGATGACAGAGCACACTGCAGCCATCACTCGGGTACTTTGAGAGCTACTCCTACAGGCCAGTATTGACCTATTAACTGAGAAGAATGGACAGTTCAGTCAACAAAGATGGCAGCAAACATAGTTTAGTATGTAAACCAGAAATATTATTCACTTTCAGAGTTGCAGTGACATGGCAATGACTAGATAAAGAACAGTCTGAATATCACAAAGATCTGTTTTTTCTAACACTGTAGATAAACAAGGTAACTAAAGAAACAGGTCTGTAAAGAGTCACAATGATGAGGTGAAACTGTCAAGTCTGAACCACAAAAGAAAAATTGTTCTTTAGAGTCAGGGGATCAGACACACACTGCTGTATTTCATATACGGGGGGGTCATGGAAAAACAAGTTGGGTTTTTTTTGGGGGGGGGGGGTTGTATTTTATTTCGGTCAAAAATGTCACAGATACATATCATCAAAACAAAGAACAGTAATATTGTGCAGTGACCGAAAAGGTATAGGCTGAAGCCTAGGCTTATATTGCCTGTCCTTCATATTCAAAGTTGAGGATTCACATCAATACTTTAAAGAAAAGAAATGAGGACAACAAAAATAGGATAGAAAAGAATAGGGGGGGGGGGGGGGGGGGGGGGGGGGGGGTTGTACCTGAAACATCCTCTGAATACTCTCTGGAAACATATTATTTTTTATTTTAAACATAGTTTGAGCAGTTCTTAAATCAACCAGGTCAGCAAACTTTAAGACCTGTGATTGTATGAATAGTGAGTGTGTGATCGTAGCACTTTGCTTTATTTATAATTCTAATGACCCTTTTTTGCAATAAATAAATGGAGGATGTAAATGTTTTATATGTGTGGCCTCAAATCTCAACACAATATGAGATATATGGAGCTACAAAGGAGCAATACAGTAGATGTAATGACTTTGTATTAAGGATGTATTTAGTTCTATTTAAAATTGCTATTGTTTTAGATATTTTGCTCTTAATATGTTTTACATGTGCTTTCCAACTAACTTTGTGATCTATAATAACACCAAGGAATTTATTTTCATACACTATTTATTTCAAAGTTATCAATCCTCAACTGTGTATGCTCTGGTGTTTTACGATATCAAAATATAATGGAATTAGTTTTGCTTAGATTCAATCACAGTTTGTGTCAAACCATCTTTTCCGAGTCTCCATTTCTTTTTCCATAGTTCTCAGAAGATGCTTCAGGTTTGGACCAGTGCAGAGTAAATTGGTGTCATCGGCAAACAAAACAAAATGCAGAAGCTTGGAAACTTTACAAATATCATTAAGAATAAATAGTTTTGGGCCCAAAACTGATCCTTGGGGGACTCCACATGTAATCCTGAGTAGATCAATTCATACCTGAAGTGGACAGGTTGTTCCAGATTATAATAAACTCTTACAGAATTAGTGTAAATGACTTCAATCAGCATGAGCTCTTTAGTGTTTTAGAATCATACCTCCTAGGTATGTGATTATCTGAAAATGTAGTGAAATAACTGCAGTGAGTTGTCAGGTGACTTGGACAGGACCCTTTAGGGCAACAGAGCATGAGAGATTTTTTAAAAAGTACTACAACACATTTTTCAAGACGCCCTTATGTCTTCCAACCAGAGATAACATTTAAATGTTTAAATGTGTTTGTCTGCAGGCTTTCAGGCTGTATGATCACAGAGGAAGGGCTTTATTTCTCTGGCTGCCGCTCTGAAATCTAACTCCTCCCATCTGGAGGAACTAGACCTGAGCTACAACCATCCAGGAGAGGCGGGAATTAAGCTTCTTTCAGTTGGACTAGAAGATCCATGCTGGAGACTAAAAACTCTCAGGTATGAACAGACAACTGCAGATTTTCTCTCATACATTAAAGGAGTACAGCGCAAGTTCCAGCTTTTTTCCAGAAGTTCGCCCCCTCTGGTGACAAGTGGAAGTGATGCTAATGTCGTGCACATACATGAGCTGCTTGGACTGCGTTAGTCTTTATTAGTTTAACCCACATTACACTCAGTCTGAGCCCAGCGTTAGAACCATGATGTCTACTGAGGTAATAAAGTTATAAATCTGCAAGTTGTTTATGGTTTGATTGTTGAGTAAACTGACGGACTGCATGCTAACGGCAGCAACAGGCTAACGCTGGCTTGTAGTTCAAATATCTCAATTTACAGACTGAGACCACGATTACCTTATAAAATTACCGCATCAGCTAAATTTAACAAGTGACCAAAGAGTATCTCTTCCCTGGGAACAGTCATATGGCTGTCATACTGCTACATTTACATGCTAAAAATGTAGCATTGCAATGTTATGCATCCGTATTTCTGTCATACATCACATTTACATTGTTAACGAGAAGAAATCCAACTGCAGGTCCGTTTTATTCCCAGAGCAGATCGGAGCTCCCTCCATTTGAAAAAAAAAAAAGGAAAAAAAAAACTGCTCGGTTTTCCCGTCTTACTCCGGCACTGGTCAGTCCAGTTTGGTTCTCTTTGTCTCACAAGACAAAACTTTTCTTCTTTATCCTGCTGGAATCTGAATTGGGGTTTTAGAGGCACCTGTTCTCCATCTTTTAGCAGCAGTCAGTGTTGTCTCGACATGCGCGGATCTGAGGCGGTGGAATCCACGACACCGGTGCAGCCAGACAAACGAGAACATGCAGCTCGTCTCCCCCACATGCGCCCCTTGAGGCTTCGTACCCGAAACTCTCGCATTGAGCAAAAACGGCATCAGAGACACAACGTATCAGCAGCACATCATTTAAAGCAGAAAAGTTTGTGTCTTGGGGCACAAAAAGCCTCACCATTGACCTAACATTGTACAATTTTACGTGTCAGTGGCACGTAATTTGAAGCAGTTACGTGCTGGGGACACGAAAATGAGTAAGGCTGTTCGTGCTCATGTCACATATTTTGTGAGATCAGGTTGGTAGTAAAGAAAGATCAGACCGTTCTTCTCATCAGGCAGTTGTGAGAGCATGTGGAGGAAAGAAAAGAATAGTCTTTAACATTTAAACTTGCGCAATGCACCTTTAATTTCAGGTCATTCAGGTGTAAATTCTTCTTCCAGGCTGGAACATGGTGGAGAGCACAGGATGAAACCTGGATTATGGAAATGTGAGTGTGTTCATTGTGATTCTGCAGTCACTTCTCAGCTTGACAAGAAGTCCAGAGGCCGATTTACTGTTTATCTAACGGTAGCTTGCAAGCATTCACCCTCTAGCTGTTTTCCCAAAAGTCTGCAAATACTACTTCAAACTGATGACAAATCAGAAAAAAAGTAAATTAAAAGTAAAAGAAAAATGGTGGATGCTTCTGCATTCATGTACTCTTCTGCCATTGGGATTTTTTTGTCCCGTTCCTGAAAGCTCCATGTCCTTCAGCTTCCGGATGGGCTCTGCTGTTGTTCATCTTTAAGTCCTGCTACAGATTCTTAGTTAGACTGAGTTCTGGACTTTGACTTTGCCATTTGAACTCATTTTAAACTTTTCCCCTTAACTCATTGACTGCCAGACCTTTTCCGAGCAGAGCGCTCCATATTGCCAGGATTTTTAAGCATTTTCACTGATTTTGGGAGATCCACAGAATATTGTGTACTTTGCCAATACAAACACTGAATGTACCAAAGGAAAGCTTAGACTCTCTTCTTTTATCAGAGAAAAAAAACATTTTGTTTCTACCTTTTTACATTCTTTAGTAATCTGCAGTAGAACATGGCTTTGTTGCAGCGAAAATGCCTGTTTCTGACCAAAAAGCAGAGAAAAATAGCTTTGAATGCTGAGGTCCGCTTCAAGTGGAAAAGTGTCTTTAATGCCAATATTTTTTTACTTTAGTGACACCATCATCTGATCAGCTGTTTACTTCTATGAAACAACAAATACAACACTGAGAAAAGAGTTTTGGAGGCAAAATAATTATTTACTAGCTAAATAAGTCACAACAAGTTTGTTTCACAACACAATATTTGGCAGAAACATAGAGCAGAAACGTCTCTCTACTCCTCCCTCCCTCTCTCCCTCCTCCCGCTGCAGCAGCTTAGGTGCGCACACGTGCCCCCCCCCCCTGCAGGAAACAACCGCGTGCTGTAGACTTACTTTCACTTTCAGCTGCCGCACTTCGCTGCTGTATTTCCATCGTGTCTTCGATCGATCGTGTCTGTCTGTCACCGCTCAATTTTTTCCACAAACTTTCCTCCTTCATCCACCTCCTAAACTGCTTCCATTACGACTGGTCGTCATGTTCTCTCACCCTTTCAACAGGATCAGCATACTTCTTGGGCTAACAGCCGGTTAGCTCTAACAACCGCTAACAACACAGGAAGCATCATAGAATGAGAAGGGTCTATCTGCGGCTCGCAAGACAGGGCGTGTCATAGAGTGGGCGTGTTGTAGTGTGACGTTGCTCGACGACACGCCCACCAGGCCAATGAGAGCACGGTAAAATCTAGCCCTACCCTGACCCTTCCCCTAAACCTAACCAGACCCACCCACAATGCGACACACCCACAATAGGACACTCCCACTGGGTTGCAAGCCGCAGATGGAGATACACTTGCATAGAATCGCATCACTTCCTGGTAGGGTTTTTTTTAAGCTTGTCTGACACCGCCATCTGCTGGATTAGATGAAAACTACCGAAAAAATTAACATGAGCCCTTGGTTCTCTCTGACAAGCTCTGCCAGAGATTAAAATAGCTCCGCCGATTAAAACCCTTAATTAACGTGGAAACACGTGATTGGCAGTTAACGTTTGGATTTGAATTAACGTGGAAACACGTGAATGGCAGCCAGTGAGTTAAAGGGAAACCCTCATGCTGAGCAAGACTCTAGAGCACTTTTTTTAATATCTCAAATGCAGCCGGAGATCAGACAGGTTTTCCCTCAACTTTCATATAATGGAGGTGACTGAAACTCGAATCAAAAAGGTCCATAAAAGTCCACGAAAACTTGTCAGTATTCCTCCATACTGCTCGTCCAATGTAATCCAAGTGTCCTTAGTGGGTAGCGTCAGAATGTACGCGAAACGACATCATTTAGTAGATTTTTAGAGCCTAAACAGGAGAACATGTAGCTGCCGCAAGGCGTGCCTCTGCGGAGTTCACAACACTACAGAAACCGCAGCATTCAGAGCCTACTCTGCCTATAATGCAAGCATAGAAGAAAAATTCCTGTTTACATTGTGCCAAGAGTGAACGAGCAGCGGACAAACACAAGAGGGGTTGGGTATTCATTTACAACAAAGAAAGAAAGGAAAAGAGAACCCTCAATCTCATCTGCCATGGCTTACATAGTGTCGTGACTTGCAGGGGCATGTTTTGCGGCAGCTAGATGTTCTAATGTTTAGGCTCTAAAAATATACTAAATGATGTCGTTTCCAGTAAATTCTGGACGCTACCCACTCAGGACACTTGGATCACATTGGACGAGCAGTATGGAGGAATATTGACAAGTTTTTGTGGACTTTTATGGACCTTGGCTCGGACCCCCGGTGAACTCCATTATATGAAAGTTGAGGGGAAACGAGAAGCCTTCCTGATCGCCGGCTGCATTTGAGATATTAAAAAGTGCTCCAGAGTCTCTCACCATGAGGGTGAGTGGAAAATAAAGTTACATCATTCTGTGGGTGTACTATTCCTTTAAATCTTGCCATTTTTGATCAACCAGAATGGAGTCCATGCTTCAGTAATCAGCTGTTTTCACTGTAAAGCTTGTTGTGGCTGATAGGTGTGAAGTAAGATAAAGCTGTTCACTGACGAACTGCTGATGTGTGTTTTTCTTCAGATTTCTGTGAGCTCAGTGTGGACACAAACACCGTAAACAGAAAAATTAAGCTGGCTGAAAACAACAAGAGGATGATCGGAGTGAGAGGGAAGCAGCCGTATCCCGATCATCCAGAGAGGTTTGAATTCTGCCAGCTGCTTTGTACCGATGGTCTGACTGGTCGCTGTTACTGGGAGGTGAAGTGGAAAGGAGGCGTTTATGTGGCTGTGTCGTACAAAGGAATCAAAAGGAGGGGAAACGACGCTGACTGTTGGTTTGGGTGGAATAACCAGTCCTGGAGTATTTTCTGCTGTAAGGATGGTGAATTTTCTGTCTGGCACAACAAGAGAAGAAGAGTGCTGTCCTCTTTGTCTGCAGCTTCCTCCTCCATCTCTAACAGAGTAGCGGTGTATGTGGACTGTCCTGCTGGATCCCTGTCCTTCTACAGAGTCACCTCCAACTCGATGATCCACCTCCACACCTTCACCACCACATTTACTCAACCTCTGTATCCTGGCTTTGGGTTCTGGATGGCCGGCTCTTCGATGTCTCTCTGTTCTCTGCAGGAGGGAGAGTCTCTTCCTGCACAAATCCTCACTTAGTGGGAACTTTGAGTTGGTCTCCTGAACCAATATGCACAAAGGGGCGTTCCCGTTGTGATGGGCGTTTCCGGTTCGGAGACTGGAACCCCCTTCTTGTTCTAGTGGCCCCCCTACGTTTGCCAACAACATCTGGGTTACTATCTGGGTTAAACAAAGCAAGATCCCCTAGCTAGTTAGCAATGTCCGTGAGCTATTTTTTTTTTTTTAATTTTAGAAAACAATTGTCTAGTAGTCAGAGTATATGACAGGCAGCATAGAGCTAACGGACCAATAGTAAGCCAAGCAAGTAGCTAAATGAACGTCAATAAATCTTGATAAGCTAACATTTGATTCATGTGTTATGTGTCAAACGAGAGCATTTTAGGATTGAGTTTATAGCATATAGCTAACGTACCATTCGTAAGTAGCTAAATGAACGTCAATAAATCTTGATAAGCTAACATTTGATTCATGTGTTATGTGTCAAACGAGAGCATTTTTAGGATGGAGTTTATAGCATAAAGCTAACGTACCATTCGTAAGTAGCTAAATGAACGTCAATAAATCTTGATAAGCTAACATTTGATTCATGTGTTATGTGTCAAACGAGAGCATTTTAGGATGGAGTTTATAGCATATAGCTAACGTACCATTCGTAAGTAGCTAAATGAACGTCAATAAATCTTGATAAGCTAACATTTGATTCATGTGTTATGTGTCAAACGAGAGCATTTTTAGGATGGAGTTTATAGCATATAGCTAACGTACCATTCGTAAGTAGTTAAATGAACGTCAATAAATCTTGATAAGCTAACATTTGATTCATGTGTTATGTGTCAAACGAGAGCATTTTTAGGATGGAGTTTATAGCATATAGCTAACGTACCATTCGTAAGTAGTTAAATGAACGTCAATAAATCTTGATAAGCTAACATTTGATTCATGTGTTATGTGTCAAACGAGAGCATTTTTAGGATGGAGTTTATAGCATATAGCTAACGTACCATTCGTAAGTAGCTAAATGAACGTCAATAAATCTTGATAAGCTAACATTTGATTCATGTGTTATGTGTCAAACGAGAGCATTTTTAGGATGGAGTTTATAGCATATAGCTAACGTACCATTCGTAAGTAGCTAAATGAACGTCAATAAATCTTGATAAGCTAACATTTGATTCATGTGTTATGTGTCAAACGAGAGCATTTTTAGGATGGAGTTCATAGCATATAGCTAACGTACCATTCGTAAGTAGCTAAATGAACGTCAATAAATCTTGATAAGCTAACATTTGATTCATGTGTTATGTGTCAAACGAGAGCATTTTAGGATGGAGTTTATAGCATATAGCTAACGTACCATTCGTAAGTAGTTAAATGAACGTCAATAAATCTTACGAGAAAACATGATTACCCAGTAGGCGGTTATGTCAGTCAGTTGATTATTATTTGACAACGTGTCACTGTGTAACTCTTTTGTTGTCTTTATTGTATCTGAATCCGATATTAACAATAGCAACAAGCTTGTCTCAGGAGCAGCTAATGTCTTAATGTCGTCGGTCCATCAGCTATTTGTAGTGATCAGCTAGAGTTTGCAGCGACGACTTGTTACGATAGGCCTATTACCAAGTGAACTTTGTTTAAATGTTATTGTTTTATGTTAAATAGGTAACGCCTATTAATAAAGTAACCTAGCCATATGACAAACACCAGAAATAGTATGACTGTTTGAATGCCCAAAAGCCTCTTACTGCATTCAAATAAAATAATAATTTATTTTAAAAAAATACATAATTTAAACTTAAATCTTTGGACCCTGAAAAGCTGCATCAGAAACCATTTTCCTGCCTCCCGCTCCGTATCCATGTATGGGACGGTCTGCAGTCTGGAAGATAGAAGCCACTGAGCCAGCCAGGTAAAGCCAGTTTCTCCAGGTGATGCTCTAACGCACTAAGTTTGAGTGAAATTAAACTTGTAATGAATAAAATGTCTGCTAGACGTATGGTTGCGGTTCAGATAGTCCGCTCATTAATCGTTTCCCCGACAGCATTAATTTGTGTTTGGTTTGTTATGGGCCTTTTCCATTGCAGCTGCACACGGCACAGTACAGCTAGTAGCTACAGCACCACATGCTAAAGACGACCAGGACGGTTTTGTTTCCACACAGGAGGTGCAGTAGTCTACTACCTGGGAGTGGGCGGAGTAGGCGCGGTCGAGACTGCCGTGACATCACTGCCGTGCCACGTGGTGGTCAGTAATGTAAAAACAACAACGGAGGCATTGATGATATGAAGGTGTTACTGCTGTTTTCTCTGTGACTTTTAGTCACCGAAAACAGAGCCAGATATTTTAAGAAGAGGTGAAACACGTATGACGACAATTTCCTTTGACCAATCAGTGGAGAGCTGTCAGGTACGTCATGTTTTGTGTAGGTTCAGCACAGTTAGAGCTAGCTCTGACATGGGTGTGGAAAATCGTGACGTCTCGTAACGGGTTTTAGGAAACACGGATAAAGCGTGCCGTGTGGAAGGGTTACGAAAATGTGCAGTGAAAAAGGCCCATTAGAGTGTATTTACAGTATACCTCTAAGGTTAGATCACAATTAACACAAAAGCAGTTTATAAAGAGTTTAGAAATGTTTCGGGTCGCTGTTTCATGGAGTGAAGCTTGACTGATTGCTCTATATGATTAATAATAGCAAGATGGACCACAGCACAATGAAACCAGCGCCATTATGTATGAGAGTTACGACAAACTTTGAACTTGCCGACAGGCGGTCACGTGGTTCATGCAGCCTTAAAGGGGAAGTTCAGAATTTTTGACATAGGGTCTCATTTACAAGTGAGCCAGAATACTACTTATCACTGAAGACGGTTTCAACATATTCCATCCCGTTATTCTAGTTCCAGGAGGTTGCTGATGCTAATGCTAGTGGAAGTCAATAGGAATCTGCTAGCCTGTGATTAAAACCAATCTTATCCACTCCACAGAAGATCCGAGGCAAATCATCAAGTCTATCTGTGTAAATGCCGTGTTAAACTAGTAAACTCATGTGTTAAACTAGTAAAATTAGCCTTGTATGACAAATTTTGCATTTCATATTGAGGAACTAGTTTCTTACCAGCTTACTACCTTTGTCAGTGTATTCTGGTTCATAGAGACATGGTGACAGTTAGTTTGATAAAAAAAAGTTTGAAATCATCTTCAAAATGCGACATATCCTCGTGCCTTTTAGATGTAGCCGTATTTCAGACTGTATATTTGTGTAATCAAATTCCTTCATGGACGTAGCAGCAGATGACATCACTTTGCTGCCAACTACAGGTGGTAAAACTTTGTAAAGTGTCTCAGCAGAAACAATCAAAATGCAACGTTAGTTTGATTTGTAACATTATTCTGTTAACACAGCATTTACACAGATACTCTGAAGTTAGAAATGATTCACCTTGGATGTTCTGTGGAGAAGATAAGATTGTTATTAATCACAGGCTAGCAGATTCCTATTGACTTGCACTAGCATTAGCATCAGCGACCTCCTGGAACTAGAATAACGGAAAGAAATATGTTGAAACCGTCTTCAGTGATAAGTAGTATTCTGGCTCACTTGAAAATGAGGCCCTATGTCAAAAATACTGAACTTCCCCTTTAAAAAGTTCTTAAACAGCCTGTGGGTTGAATGGATTCAGAAAGGAGGCGGCGCAAAAACATAGATTATCCTCACAATTTTCTTGAAATATTGACCAGTTATGTTTATTGATTACTGCACTGACTATGTATCTTATCAGTTTTTATTTTTTAGCACAAGAGAGGGTAAAAAAAACACCAACAGCCGTGTTAAAGCTGTGTTGTTGGTTTCTTTGCACGCTTGGACGAGTGTGTGACACCTCGGCCTCCTGATGTTCCAGCGGTTACTGTCCTGCTTGAGTTTACCCCAGATCTACACCCTTACAGTCCTGATGTTTCTGTCTGATAAAAGATTTGATCCAACACTCCAGCTGTGGAGGTCACATCCCCCCCTGGTGTTAGATGGAAAATTAGCTGAGTGGCAGAGCTGATCTTAATGACTTGAAAAAATAAAATAAAGAGATGCTCTGAGTGATGACTTGGAATTCATTCTTCTCCTCTATAGAGGAGAAGAATGATTATTGTAATATTACATCATATTCAGCATATTTCATTATTTCCTGCGTGAACTGAATAAATACATCAGTAACTCTGTTCATTGTTGTAGTCAGAAAACTAGAGTAAAATAATCTGAATTTTCTAAAAAAAAATGTAATAAAAGAACAAAATTACTGCCACATTTTCAAACACAAACAGCTTTTCAAATAAACATTATACAACTAAACATTTAATTATATAAAATAACTTTACTATGCACATTATGAGGTAATGTGTACAAAGTGGATGAAACACTTCCATGTTTCTATGGTGACAGAAAGCACAAGATAAGTTGGTTGTCTATTCAACATTCTACTACTACTGATAATAATATTTAATAATAAGATTTATATAGCACTTTCCATTTGTAAGACAGATCTTAAAGTGCGACACACCAGAAATAAGAAGCCAAGTTTTAAATAATCAACAATTTATGTAAAACCACTGTGTAAAAACACACAAAATCTAGACATAACTGCTGCTGGTATATTCAAAAATAAAAGCAGCAACTTCCATCTGCTGCATGGTTTCTGAAGCAGGAATCACTGGTTGGACATCATGTCCTCTCGTCTACAAGTTGGACATCATGTCTTCTCTTCACCCTTTGATGAGAATACATAGCCACTGAACTCCTCCAAGTCACGATGCAACTCTTCCATGGATGTACTGCAAGACCTGTGAACACAGGAATTATGATGCAGCATTACAGTTTTAACCATCCAAGAAGACAAAAGACGAGCTGGACCGTGGACGTTTGTGTTGAGAAAAGGGTTTACCCGGGATTGTCTGGAAAACTAGTTCCAGGTGCAGGAATATACTATATTACTATATATATATATATATATATAAATATATAATCATCCAAATTCACAATATATTTTTAATGAATGATATCCACATTTATGCAGCTGACCCAGGCTGTCTCTACATTCATTTTGCTGTCTCTGAGGCATTGTCTGTTTAAGGATGTAGAACTTTATATCAATCTTAATGAAGAAAAGATGGTTAATATTCTATTTCATATAGTTTACCACCAGAAATTGAGATTATGTGCATGATACAGTCATCACCAAAAAAACGCATCTAAATAATAAAATCTTTTTATGGAAAAAACGAACTTGCCCATAACTGCAATAAATCTGTGATAACTTCATGTTTTCTGGCGGTGATTATAGCGACTGAAGCCAAGCTAACATTAGCTAACCACAGCTCAACTATAACTAGCTGGTAAATCACACAATAAATGGACTAAAACTGCCACATAAAGTTACACTGTTCACTTTATTTGTAACAGAAAATTCAGCTAATGCTTCACAAAGCCATGAAATGTTGTCATTTCAGATACTTACCGGCAGAAACGTCCCCTACACAGACGGAATGAACAGCCGTCAATGTTGGAACTTTTGACTTTTTTGAACTATTTGCAGCTCCGTGAACCACGTGACTTCCACATTCCAAACTTTCTATACAAGTCTATGGGAGTGTCGCCACTCTCATTCAATCACTCTGAATGAAACATTACATCCTGCTGTATGACTTGGAAAATAAACAAGCTCCACAGAACAAGATGTCTAAATAAAACTGCTTTTGTAACTCCTGTAATTGCGACTCATTTCATATTTTTATAGGCTTTGTATAGATGTGTTTCTGAGCAACGTCACAGATAGGATGCGCACGCAACCAGGGGGCAAGAAAACAGAGGAAAAGCATTATTGAACTATGAGAAGACGTGTGTTTTACATACAAAACTCGACTTTTAATGCAGATTAGGTCAAGATACGACGTGAAAGTGTCGGGGAAATATAATGTTTGAGTCCTGGTATTTGTTCGGTTGCAAAAATCAAAACATTAATGCATGTGAGCAGGTGAAAATGGTGAAAATAGGACAGTAGGAGTGACTGATCTTCAGAAAACCCTCCCAGATAACTTATTCTGGTTCAGACTATGATTTATTTAGTCTTTCACCATGGTCACATGTAGGATTAAACCACGGCGGAGGCAGAAATTATTCCCGTATTCTAGTCGGAAGACTGTAATAGCAGCATCACCGCCGCGATCGGCTGCATGACATAAACTGTAAACACTGTGTGTGACAGCCATCCTCTGCTGCTTAGACACGAACTTAAAAAAGAAGAAGAAACTGATGGTGGAGCCGTTTACGAACGTTCACGCGGCATAACAACGCATCCCGGAGATTTAGTACGAAGTACGGGGGTCGTAAATCAGATGGCGTTTGAGTTTATACTGTTAGCTTGCTAGCAGTTACCTAGTCTGTCTGCTGTCCACCACGATCTCATCCACAATAAAGCAGAACGTTACACAAGCAGCAAAACTTACCGACAGCAATGCGTGTTAGTCCCTAACAGCTGGAATCAGCTCCTTTCCAAACGTAGTGATGATGTCGTCTTTGCCTGGTTTAATCCAAACTAGTGAAAGTTGCTCCTGTATGCAGGAGGTGAGGACGACACGGAGCTGAACTGAACCTGCTGCAGGCTGCAGATTGTTGTGGCCTCTTTTGGTTTTAACACAGAGTCTTAACGAAAGTTTAAGCCGCTTTCTAACTCAGGTTTTTCAGGCAAATTTCAAATGAGGTCCAACACGAATAATATCCATGTTTTAACAAGAAAAATGCCGTTTCCGGGTGATGACTCCCTTACCAAGTTAGTGTAATCGTGATAGAAATATAACACAGCAACGCAGCGTCGGTATTTTGTTATTCATCATCAAAATACAGATTTATTCAATATAATTTAAAACACAACGATCTCTGTTTGTTTTGTCGGGTTACTTTACATTTTTATGAATGATATGAGTGCGTGTTTGGCCGTAGATGCAATACAAAACAGGCTTTTTGCCCCCTGGGTGCGCGCGCAACTATCAATGTTTGTAAACAGGAAACCCATCTATAAGGATGCAACAAATTTGTTTTAAATCTTGATGCTTGGAACTTGCAGGCCACAATGAAAAAGAAGTATTCCTCTTACAATGGGCTTCACGCACAACTCCACAACTTCCTGAACTCAAGCCAGGTCCTTTGTTGACTGTATTTCATTACTGGACAAACTTGATTAATCATTAATCAGGTGTGTCTGACCATTCTCGTCATGGTTCACACACCTGGATTTATCAGTTTGTCCAGTGATGAAAGACAGAAAATAAAGGAGCTGGCTTGAGTTCAGGACGTAGAGGAGCTGTCCATAAAGCCCATTTAGCTGCAAAATACAGTTTCTGAACTTGTCAGTCTGATATATGTTGCTGAGCAGAAAAAACAGCAGAATCTGTCAAAGAATAAACCACCAAACACAACAGTGACTGTAAACAAGTTGCAAAGCAAAACAAGAGTAAAAGATGATTTCCTAAATAGTTTGAAGGGTGTTTTTCTTTGTTTCATTTAATTATAGGAGATGTTCACAGACTTCATGAGGACATACAACACTGCCCCCCTGCTTGGACCTCTTGCCTCTCCTTTGTCCCTCCATGTAAAATTTTCCAGATCTGCCACTGTGAAACGGTTATATTAGTATTGGTTATATTTCCAGGATTTACTGTAAAAAGGGAAGGGATGGAATGGGGAATGGCAGTTTCAGGGAGGGGGGGGACTCAACTCGAGTACTGAGTATTAAACCGCCTGTTTTCTCACTTCCAGTGGCTTCTGTCAAGATTTACTTGGACTTCTGTCCAGCAGGGCTTAATTTGCATCAACAGGATGCAAAAGTGATGTCACATACTTCTGTTCTGCTGGCTGCTGTGACGCTGCATGAGGAAGTATGATGTGGAGTTCCCGTTTGGTTTGACAGTCTTGACAGTTTTCTCTTGTGATCTCTTTCTCTTTCTCATAAAGACTGAACTCTGGAAGTCCAAGGACAACACTGCGACCTTTGAGTGAGTCTTAAAGAGAGTTTTTCATAATTCATGCATCTTAACTGTGAAGGTTTCTGTAATGTATGAGCTTGATTTAGACACTTTTTAATTTGTATGTTGTGTGTGAGCTGCTGTCCACCAACCGCGGATATAGTTGCTCCCTGCTCTGACCAGGACAAATGTTCAAGTTTTGTTTTGTTTTTTCTTTTTAGTTGCATTAGAAAATATCCAGGCCAACCAAGGCTGGGCTCAGGAGCTGTTCCTGCATCGCCCGGGCTTCATAAACACTCTGAGCTCTTTATTTAAGCAGCTCAACTAAAACACATCAGAGCAGTGAAAGAAGACTGAAAGTTAACGTCAGATCTTGACTGAACATTTTATTTGGTCACTGAACTCAGCATGATGTGAGAAAACGATTTAAATCTTGGGAGTCGTGATGGCAGCAGAGGACCTCTTAAACAGTCTGGATGATCTGGGAGATGAAGAGTTCATTAGATTTAAATGGTTCCTGCAGCAGGCTGATAGCCTTCATGGCCTACAAAGCATCAAAAAGAGTCGACTGCAGTTGGCGAGCAGGTGGGACACTGTGGATCTGATGGTGCAGACCTACAGACTTCCTGGAGCTCTGGAAGTGACCAGGAAGGTTCTGGAGAGGATCAACAGGAACGACCTGCTGCAGAGGTTATCTGCCTGCAGCTCAGAAGCAGGTCAGTAACACGACGAGCATAATGTCACACATCTGTTGCAAAGGGTGTTTTATATGAGAATATTTTTGCGTTTTTGGAACCTGGGGTCTGTTTTCATATGTCCTTTCATATATGTGAGTGATGGAGAAATGAATTTTCCAGATAGCTCCAGTATTTATCTGGGCAGGCAGAACTAGCAGCCCAGCTAATGATAATATGGGGCAACTGGCCCCACGTCTAGGCTCACCCAAAAACCTGCTTTTTTTCCACACTGAAGCGCTCGGATAGTCTCAACGAGTGTCCGACATCATACTGAGGAGAAATAAACAAAAGTAACTTCATTACCCCCCCCCCCCCCCCCCCCCCCCCCCTGGCGATTTGTTTTGGTGTTTGTGTCAAATCACCGGATACTGGAAATCAAATCTCGTTCCAAAGTTGTACGATAACTCGCTTCTCCCACCGGTGTTTTGACACGAGTTATTGTGTGATTTCGGAATGAGATTTGAATTCCAACGTCCCGTCATTTTGGACACAAACACCAAAACAAAAAGGTTATATTCTCTGGTCTGATGAGACCAAGATTGAACAAGTTTGGGACGACCAGAACTCTTCCTAGACCCGGCCGTCAGCCAAACTGAGCAATGGTGGGAGAAGAGCCTTGGTGAAGAGGAGTAAAGAAGAAGCCAAAGATCACTGTGGCTGAGCTCCAGAGATGCAGTAGGGAGATGGAGAAAGTTCCACAAAGTCAGTATCACTGCAGCCTCCACCAGTCGGGGCTTTATGGCAGAGTGGCCCGATGGAAGCCTCTCCTCAGTGCAGACATATGAAAGCCGCATAGAGTTTGCCAAAAACACATGAAGGACTCCCAGACTGAGAGAAATAAGATTCTCTGGTCTGATGAGACCAAGATTTAACTTTTTGGAGTTAATTCTAAGCGGTATGTGTGGAGAAAACCAGACACTGCTCATCACCTGCCCAATACCATCCCAACAGTGAAGCATGGTGGTGGCAGCATCATGCTATGGGGTGTTTTTCAGCTGCAGGAAAGGACGACTGGTTGCAGTTGAGGGAAAGATGAATGCGGCCAAGTACAGAGATCCTGGAAGAAAAGCTCTTCTAGAGTTCAGGAGCTCAGACTGGACCGAAGGTTCACCTTCCAACAAGACAATGACCCTCACACACAGCTGAAATAACAAAGGAGTGGATCAGAACAACTCTGGACCATTCTGGACCGGCCCAGCCAGAACCCTGACTTAAACCCAACTGAGCATCTCTGAGAGACCTGAAAATGGCTGAACACCACCGTTCACCATCCAACCTGACAGAACTGGAGAGGATCTGCAAGAAGAACCAGAAGATCCCAAATCCAGGTGTGGAACACGTGTTGCATCATTCCCAAGAAGAATCATGGATGTACCAGCTCAGAAGTACTTCTACACAGTACTGAGCAAAGTACTTAATACTTATGACCATGTCATATTTCAGTTTTTCTTTTTTAATAAATTTGCAAAAATTTCTACATTTCTGGTTTTTTTCTGTCAAGAAAAAAACATTAATGACATTAATGAGAAATAGAATGAACTTTTTAGATTTTGGCCAATGGCTGCAATGTAACAAAAAGTGAAAAGTTTAAAGGGGTCTGAATACTTTCCATACCGACTGTATCTTATTTCCCACAGTCTGGAAGTCCTTCATGTGTTTTTGGCAAACTCTATGCGGGCTTTCCTATGTCTGCACTGAGGAGAGGCTTCCATCGGGCCGCTCTGCCATAAAGCCCCGACTGGTGGAGGCTGCAGTGATACTGACTTTGTGGAACTTTCTCCATCTCCCTACTGCATCTCTGGAGCTCAGCCACAGTGATCTTTGGCTTCTTCTTTACTCTCTCACCAAGGCTCTTCTCCCACCATTGCTCAGTTTGGCTGGACGGCCGGGTCTAGGAAGAGTTCTGGTCGTCCCAAACTTCTTCCATGTAAGGACTATGGAGGCCACCGTGCTCTTAGGAACCTTTAGTGCTGCAGAAACTCTTTTGTAACCTTGTCCAGATCTGTGTCTCGCCACAATTCTGTCTCTGAGCTCCTTGGACAGTTCCTTCCACCTCATGATCCTCATTTCTCTGACATGCACTGTGAGCTGGAAGCTCTTATATAGACAGGTGTGTGTCTTTCCTAATCACGTCCAATCAGTTTAATTAAACACAGCTGGACTCCAATGAAGGAGTAGAACCATCTCAAGGAGGATCAGAAGAAATGGACAGAATATGAGTTAAGTATGAGTCGCTGCAAAGGCTCTGAATACTTATGAACATGTGATATTTCCATGGAATAAAAAAGCTGGTTTTTAGGCTGAATTTAGATGCGGGGGCCAGTTGCCCCATACTTATCATTAGCTGGGCTGCTAGGCTGCCTGCTTAAATACTGGAGCTATCTCCTTTCTCCATCACTCACAAATATGGAACGACATATGAAAACAGACCCCAGGTTCAAAACAAATGAAACTTCCTTTTAACAAACACGCTCTTTGTCAGTAGATCACAACGATGTCGAGATTATTTCACAGAATGAAAGACCTTCTCCCGCTCTGACTCAGGTACCTCTTCATCAGAGTGAAGGTAAAAATTCTGGATTCTTCGTTTGCTAAAACAAATAAAACAGCCGCTTTTAGTCTCACTGAACTTTCAGACCCCATCTCACCTCTTTTTAGCCTTCCCTATATTCCACCTTGAAGCTCTTCTCTATCATCACATTCAATCAAAACCTACCCTAGGCTTTGTTTCTCAGGTCAGTCACACCTCAGTGAGACTCCTGGTTTAATTAAATGCATAAAAACTAGGGGTGCATATTATTCCAAAACGAACTGAGGAGACAAAACCAAACAAAACACTTTTAGAAGTCTTTGATTTCTCAAATGAACAGTGTGACAAGCTAGCCCAGGGAGCAATGTTGTAACTTGGGTGTAAAGTGAATCGATATTATGACAACTTAAGGGCTGCACAGAAACTCAGAACCTTCCTTTATAAAAGAGATTTAATTTTTAAACCCATGTGTTCTGCTTTTATTTCCTGTGTGTTCCTCTTCAACACAGGTGTGATGGTTCCAGTTCC
>JALJCO010001897.1:0-142104 GCA_023101725.1 Atherinomorus stipes | reverse complement strand
GTTTGTTTGGATGTTACCGATTAGGACTTGCAGCTTTAGAAAACCTCAAATGCAAAAACTCAAAAAATTAGAATACTGTGTAAAGCTCCAGTATTGTAGGCTCAGAGTGTCACATTCTTATCAGATACTGTAAGTAATCCAAAACACCTCCATAAGTGCCCCAAGCCTTTAAAAAAGTCCCTGTCCTGGTTTAGAAGAATTCACAATCATGGGGAAGACTGCTGATCTGACTGTTGTGCAGAAAACCATCATTGACTCCCTGCACAAGGTGGGAAAGACACAAAAAGTGATAGCAAAAGAAGCTGGGTGTTCTCTGAGTGCTGTCTCAAAGCACATTAATGGACAGTTAAGTGGAAAGAAGAAGTGTGGAAGAAAACGGTGTACAAGCCGGAGGGCTGACAGCAGCCTGGAGGAGACGGTCAGAAAAAGGGCCATTCAAAAGTGTGGTGGACTTCATAAGGAATGGACCTGTGAGCTTCATCAAGTCCAGCATAAATGCAGCCGTCTACCAGGACATTTTGGAGCACTTCATGCTTGCTTCACCAGACCAGCTGTATAAGGAAGCAGACTTCATCTTCCAGCAAGACTTGGCACACTGCCAAAAGTACAAATCTTGGTTCAACAACCATGCTTGATTGGCTCACAAACTCACCTGACCTGAACCCCATCGAAAATTTGTGGGGCATTGTCAAGAGAAAGCTGAACGGGAAGAGACCAAACAATAAAGAAGAGCTCAAGGCTGTGATTGAAGCATGCTGGTCTTCCATAACACCTGAGATATGCCACAAGCTGGTAGCATCCATGCCACGCCGGGTTAAAGGAATAGTACACCCACAGATTGATGTAACTTTATTTTCCACTTACCCTTATGGTGAGCAAGACTCTGGAGCACTTTTTATAATATGTCAAATGCAGCCGGCGATCAGGAAGGCTTCCTGTTTTTCCCCAGCTTTCATATAATGGAGTTGGATTGATCCTGAGCCAAAAAGGTCCATAAAAGTCCACAAAAACTTGTCAATATTCCTCCATACTGCTCGTCCAATGTAATCCAAGTGTCCTGAGTGGGTAGCGTCCAGAGTTTACTTGAAACGACACCATTTAGTATATTTTTAGAGCCTGAACAATTCTACATCGCATCTCCTCTGAGCACGGCGATGCGTGTTTGAGAAACTACGGAAGGCGCAACAGACAAGATCGCACACTCTCTTTTTCTGTCTTTCTTTGTTTTAAATCAATATCCAACCCATTTTATGTTTGTCCCGGTTTGTCTGCAGCTCTGTCGCTCTTAACACAATGTAAACAGCGAATTTCTTCTTTGACGCTTGTATTATCGGCAGAGTAGGCTCTGAACACCGAGGCTTCTGTAGTTTTGTGAACGCGTATGCATGCTTTGCAGAAGTAAGATGTACTACTGTTTAGGCTCTTAAAATATAGTAAATGATGTCGTTTCGACTAAATTCTGGACACTACCCACTCAGGACACTTGGATTACATTGGACGAGCAGTATGGAGGAATATTGGCAAGTTTTTGTGAATATTTATGGACCTTTTTGGCTCAAGCCCCAGCGAACTCTATTATATGAAAGCTGGGTGGAAACGAGAAGCCTTCCTGATCTCCGGCTGCATTTGAGATATTAAAAAAGTGCTCCAGAGTCTTGTTCACCATGAGGGTAAGTGGAAAATAAAGTTACATCTTTCTGTGGGTATACTATTCCTTTAAGACAGTCATTCAAGCAAAAGGGGTCCCAACCAAGTACTAAGTACAGATGCAAGATTTTACTTTAACTTTTTTGTATTTAATGTCCTTTTTAAATTGATTTAATGCAATATTCTAATTTTTTGAGTTATAGTTTGAGGTTTTCTTAAGCTGCAAGTCCTAATCAGCAACATTCAAACAAATAAAAGCTTGAAATAAATTGTTTTGCATATTATTTGTCTATACAATATGTAAATTGCACCTTTTAAGTTGAATTATAGAAATACATTAACTTTTTCACAATATTAAAATTTTTTGGGTAGTACCTGTAATTCAAATTTCCTAAAACCAAGACTCCCTGTGCAAACATACAAGGAAAAAAAAAGGTGAAATAACTTTTATAATTTTGGTAGGTGTTTTTTTTTTTTTTTAAGGTTACTGGAAGTAATAGTTCCTGCATTCTGCTGTCTCGCAGCATAGCTACGTGAAAAAGTGTCTGAGGAGTGTTGTAGAACTTTTGTAGCATTTTTCGCTGACTGGACCATCAGCTCCAGACAGTGTTACCAGGTGGGAAATGTAGAATTATCGTACCAGAGACTTAAAATTATCGTATTTTGAGGGAAATTATCGTACATCCGTCATAAGTAAAATAATAACCCCACTGATGTGTGAAATATTGTCACTCTAGTGTTTAAAAGCGCTCACAGGCAAGCTGTTGGTTCTTAATCCTGACATATAATCAAAATCAAGAGCATATCGTTTACTGTTATATGTCCAAGTTGAGAAGCACTGCAGGATTTCCTCCTTTTACCTCCCCTTAAACTTTGCTGTCTTGATCTGTTTGTACAGTTATTGCAGTGTAAACACACGAGAGAACGTGGTATGCCCCTGCAGTCATGTCTCACATGGGCGACTACTGAATACTCTGTATTGCTTAATTCAGGGGCGAGCAACTCCTGTCCTCAGCATCCTGCAGGTATTAGGAGTTTCCCAGTGGCCACACACAACTTTGACTTGTGCAGAACTTCACAAGCTCTGCACAGCTACCCACTGATTAGAGTCAGGTGTGTTGCAGCAGGGAAACGCCTAATACCTGCGGGATGCCGACCCTCGAGGACCGGAGTTGCCGCCCCTGGCTTAATTAGTCTAAAAGCTACCTTTTAATCATATCTTTTGTTTCCCAATCCTGGTCCTAAAGTACCCCTACCTTGCACGGTTTAGTTCTGTCCAACTCCAGCACACCTGATGCAGATTAACTGAACTGCTTGTCAAGTTCTTAGCAAGCCTTTCATTTGAGTCAGTGTGAAAGTATGGAAATCCCCCAAACCTCTCACATCTTTTTAAATCCTGTATTGATGGATTTACTTTGAGTTTATTAAGCTACCCTCCGTTCCAACAACACTTTGTGTGAGCCAGTGGCGGAGCCAGAAATTTTTCAATGGGGTGGCCAGGGGGAGACCATTACTCACATAGGGGTGGCCATAAGTAGATACCTCGGAGCGCATGTAGCTATATAATACATCCAACTGTATGGGGTAGTTCGTGTCTAAAATAAGAATGTGAATATGGTTTGGAAGTAGTTTTCGGTCTCCCCTGTGAGGCAGAAGTTTCTCTCCAATGGGCTATATGCACGGTCCACTACTCCTGAACGCGCACCTTTGCTTCCTGTCTTTCATTATTGGACAAACTGATTAATCCAGGTGTGTCTGATCTCAATAACTGGCCAAACACACCTGGGTTAATCAGTTTGTCCAATAATGAAAGACAGGAAGCAAAGGTGCTGTCTGAAATTCAGAAAGTAGTGGAACCGTGCATATAGCCCATTGCAATATCTCAGCGAGAAAAGCTTAAAAGTGGGATTTTTAACTTCTGCATGTCTGATCTTAAAAATTCCAACGGTATGGGGGTAGCTAGTGTGTACAATAAGAAGGAACAGTTGTGCGGAAGCAGCTTGGGGGTCTCTGTAACTGTTGAGTGCCGCCCGGTTAAAGTGTGGAGGTAGCCAGTGATTGGCCACCCTGTAGCTCCGCCCCTGATGTGAGCTACAGCATGCCCCACTCTTGGCCTGTTACCGTTTCTGGGCGAGTTTATTCACAATGATGTGCATGCTGGTGGGGAACCTTGGCCCTCATCCTACAGGTCTTTCATGTGTCTTTGCTGCTACACATCAGATTCAAATCAATGGGTCACTGTGCAGAACTTGATAGGCTTTTAGATCCATTTGACTTGAATCAGGTGTGCTGGAGTGGGGACATATGTAAAACCTGAAGGGACAGTGGCCCTAGAGGACCAGGCTTCCCCACCACTATGAGTCCAGGGTGCCCATGTCCGGTCCTCGAGAGCTACTATCCTGCAATTTTCAGATCACACCCTCCCCAACACACCTGATTTAAATGACTGAATCCCTCATGCACATCATTCAGCTCTGCACAGACCTGGTAATGAACCATTTATTTGATTCAGGTGTGTTGGAGAAGGGATAAAACAATGTGCAGGATAGTCGAGGACTGGACTTGAGCACCTCTGTTATAAGTAGTGAAAAAACCTGAATTTTAGAAACCTTTCAAAACTCTCTATGACAATGACTCAGAGGTCAGTCTGTTTGACCGTGATGCTGCTGCTAATCCTCAGTTACTCTAATATTATAACAAAGGCTTAAAAACTCAGGTTTACCATAATATTTGTTTCTTGCCCCAGTTTTAATAATCTAAACAGGAACCTACAGGACCCCTCACACACAACCTTCCCAGCGTTTGAGAAGCTTCCTTCAGGTCAGTGGTTACACTGCCCTGGCTGCAAGACAACCCCATACAGACTACTTCATTTTGACCACTCCCCACATTTCTTCTTTTGATATACAGGTACTACCCAAAAAATGTGAATATCCAGAAAAAGTTCATGTATTTCTGTAATTCAACTTAAAAGGTGCAATTTACATATTGTATAGATAAATAATATACAAATCAATATATTTTAAGCCTTTTTTGTTTGGATGTTGCTGATTAGGACTTGCAGCTTAAGAAAACCTCAATTTCAAAAACTCAAAAAATTAGAATATTGCATAAAATCAATTATAAAAGGATTTTAAAAGCAAAAAAGTCAGGCCTCCTAAAATAAAATCTTGCATCTGTACTTAATACTTGGTTTAGGCCCTTTTGCATGAATGACTGCCCTAACCCGGTGTGGCATGGATGCATTCAGCTTATGGCATATCTCAGCTGTTATGGAAGACAAACATGCTTCAATCACAGCCTTGAGCTCTTCCCGATTGTTTGGTCTCTTCCCGTTCAGCTTTTTCTTGACAATGCCCCACAGATTTTCAATGGGGTTCAGGTCAGGTGGGTTTGCAGGCCAATCAAGCATGGTGATCCCATGGTTGTTGAACCAGGATTTTGTACTTTTGGCAATGTGGGCAGGTGCCAGTCCTGCTAGAAGATGAAGTCTGCATCCTCATACAGCTGGTTCACTGAAGCAAGCATGAAGTGCTCCAAAATGCATTTATGCTGGATTTGATGAAGCACAGAGGACCAGCAGCAGCAGCTGACATGGACCCCTGGTCATCATAGACTGGGGAAACTTAACACTGACCATCTTCTCCAGGCTGCTGTCAGCCCTCTGGCTTGTACAGTTTTCTTCCACACTTCTTCCTCCCACTTAGCTGTCCATTAATGTGCTATGAGACAGCACTCTGAGAACACCCAGCTTCTTTTGCTATCACTTTTTGTGTCTTTCCCATCTTGTGCAGGGAGTCAATGATGGTTTTCTGCACAACTGTCAGATCAGCAGTCTTCCCCATGATTGTGAATTCTTCTAAACCAAGACAGGGACTTTTTTAAAGGCTTGGGACACTTATGGAGGTGTTTTTGATTACTTATCTGATTAGAATGTGACACTCTGAGCCTACAATACTGGAGCTTTTCAGTGTTCTGTTTTTTTGAGTTTTTGAATTCGAGGTTTTCTAAAGCTGCAAGTCCTAATCAGTAACATCCAAACAAACAAAAGCTTGAAATATATTGATTCGCATATTATTTATCTATACAATATGTAAATTGCACCTTCTTAATAGTTATTCCTATATGTATCTTTAATTAGGTTTTTGTAAGCAAATAAAGTTGTTTTGAATTTAAAACATGCTTAATTTTGTTAAAGCAACACCATATAAATTTCCAATCTTGAAACTCTGTGCCTCTGACTAGTTTTAATGGCACACTGACATTCATTATGCACATTCCTGCAGTTGTTGTGGCTTTGCAGTGAACCAATGTTGAGAAACAGCACTTCACAAGTTTGTGCTTCAGCCCTGAGCCCCATGGGACAGCTGCATTATCATAGCGCCTCTTCACACACTGGTCTTTTTGAACATGCAGGACAGCCGATTCCAAAAAGAAATGTAAGAAATAATAAAAGAAAATAAAGTGACAGAGCAACAGATAAGAAAAGAGGCAACATTGGACTGTGTTCAACTCACTGGAGAGAACTCAGAAAAGACCAAAAATCTGCCAATCTTGTTTTAAAATCTTAATTTTCACTGTTGACAAAGACTTGAGCATTTGCTTTTATCTTTTTTTCATATTTGTTGTTCTATTTCTATTCATATTTCTCTGCTTTAACTTGCATTATTCTTTTAAAACCACTTTTTAAAAGTCATAGTTCCAAAATTTATATAAAACTGTATGACTCCTAAACTGAAAAAAAGAAATTAAAAAAAAAAAAGAAAAGAAAAAAAAAAAAGAATAGAAACTAGCTGCAACACAAAATCTAATTTTGTCTTTATTTACAGTACAAAATGAAAACTTACAATGAGAGCATCTAAACTGACAAAAAAATGGGGCAACAACAGCATCAAATGTTCTCCCTGCACTACAAAGCAGAACAAAAAAGCAGTAAATAACATAAACTGGATGTCTGTAATGTATACTCCGACAACTGAATTTTTAATAAACAATCTAGAGCTCACATTCAGTTAATGTAATGTACTCTGACACATGGACACATAAGAAACTCTTGTCTGCACTCAGTGTTTTGGCCCAAAAAAAAAAGAAGAAATTTTATATATAGTTTTAATAAGATCTCTTGATCTGACACTGAGCACTTATGTAATGTGAGCACTTTCAGAGATCAGTCATGCATCACAAAAACCTGAGAATGGGAGGTCTGCTTTGAGACATCTGTGGCAGGTTAAAGCTAGAATTCATTAATTACACAATATACACAACAAACCATTTTTGTCTCATTGTTCCAGTTCCACATTTACCTGTTCAGATTCTTATTCTCTTCCTTGCTGAAAAAGCACTTAGTTGCTTCAACATTCTCGACCATCTTGTCTAAGCTGAATGAATTAGGCAATAAAGTATGAGGGAATGATCTACTCATCAAGTCCCTCATCGTCCTCTTCCTGCTTGGCATCCACCTCGCTTGTGTCCGAGAACTCGTGTAGCAGGACGTACTCACGGCTGCTGAAGCCAAACTTGAGCACGTCTTTTTCTTTTAGCTCATAGTAGCGCTGGGACTCGATCCTCTGGTTATTCAGGTAGGTGCCATTTCCAGAACCAAGATCGATAATGTAAGGCCGGACCCTGCGGCCAGTAGTGCCATCTGCTCGTGTAAACTCCACCAGTCTGTAGAAAGACAGGCAAAATGGGAGCCACCTTCATTAATACAATTACACAATACTCCAAGTGCAAAATAACGGCTAAAAAAATCTGTTCAATAGTATTTAGATAAAAAAAATCTAAAAAATTAGAAAGATTAATGTTTTAAAAACACACAAAAATATATTCATTGTTTTTCCTACCTGTATTGAAATACTGCATGTTGCTTGGAGCACGATGGGTGGTCAATGGGGATATCGGCAATTCTCCTCTGCCTCCCCAGCAGATAGGCACTCTGTCTGTGAATGTACATGACTGGAAGAGGTTCATCATTCTTAAAAGGGTACAATCGCCATCTACGCTTAGGAATGCGAGCCTCGGGTGGCTCATTGTACTTGATCACCACTCCCCGGAATGTGTTGGTGTCTTCCGTGAGAGCGCCTGACAGTTCAAAGTTGGGCTTTTCTTTATCAGCAGGAGGTGCACCTGAATCCTCGCTCCTTCCTTCCGATTGTCCGAAATCATGCTCTTCATTTTCTTCACGCCTCTGGCGATTTTCCCTGCGCCGGTCGTCATGCTGTCGACGCTCAGCTTGTTGAGATGCGAGCGCATTTCTTTCACGATGCCTTTCTCCGCCACGGTCTCTGTCCCGTGACCTGTCCGTTTCCCACCTGCTCCGTCTCTCCTCTGGTTGGTCGTTTCTCCTTCTTCGCTCATCACCACTTCCCCTGTGCTCATCCCTTTCCTGTGACATTTGGAAAAAAAAGACATTAGAAAAAAAAAGAGGATATATGTACTATTAGGGTTTTATCATTAACATTACAGAGTAAAATTTTATCAAAATGAGTCTGTCAGAACTGAGAAGTTGCAACTATGTTGACTATGGGCAAAAGCTGCATAAATATGAAGTTAATGTAGCTGCTGTGACTGCTACAACATGTTTACCGTGATAATTATGCCACTAAATTCACAGCTGTTTGAAAATTTTGAACATAATCACCCGCTTTATTCTAACATCACCGCCACGATGAGGACTGCGACTTCTCCTGTTTCTGGGAGATCTGCTGCTTCGTCTAGCAGGAGATGTCTCTCTTCTACCTGGTGAACGATCCCTTGTCCTGGCAGGTGATCTACATGGACAGTGAAAGAGACTCTTTAGAGAGGGGATTTTCAGTAAATACACAGTTTCTGTAAAGTTGCAACTACTGACAAAATCTCCAGAAATCACCAAACACCTGAGATCTGCTTCATTTACTTTGACAGCTCTACATAATGGGCTTTATGCACAACTGTACTACTTTCTGATCTTAAGCCAGCTGCTTTGTCCCCTGTCTTTCATGACTGGACAAACTGATTAATGCAGGTGAGTCTGACCATTGTCCTTGTGGTAACTGAGGTCCAGCACACCTGAATTAATCAAAACATCCAATAATGAAAGACGGGAGACAAATGAGCTGGCTTAAGTTAGGAAGTAGTGGAGTTGTGTATAAAGCCCATTTCCAAACGTGTCCATCAAACGTAAGGGTTGAAGATGGAGCATATAAGAAGTTAATCAACCTCATGAATAGACTCGGGAGGACATATGATTCTGAGTAAATTCTCCTTGTTTAGACATACCATTAACAAAAACTAAAGTTGCTGTTACTTATGGCTGTGTTGTTTACCGCAGTTCACAACATAGTTAAAACATCAATACATAATCTGTGTAAGTATTTGAAGTACATATGCTTAGAACTTATCCATGCATGTAGACAGTAGTGGGAAAGCTCTAGCAGTAAATGTCAGTAGGTCATTTTCAAACCTACAGACAAGTGAAATGTTACCTTTTTTTTAAACCTGCAATAGACTCATCTTATGTGCGACCATCCTCAGACTCAGGCTACATTTACACGGTCAGGTCTTGATGTGCAGATCGGATTTGATGCCTAAATCCGACTTTTTAAATGTGTGGTTACATGTACTTTATAATGTGACCCATATCGGATTTTTAGCGATTACACCATCCTATCATTTGAAACACCCTGCATGCGTGCCTAGTGTTTACAAAACTGTAGGCTACCCGTATCAAGCGCTTGCATACAAACAAACAAGAGGATATACCAGACGGATACAATGATGGGAAACAGATTACTGATCTACAAAAGTCTTAAAAAAAAAAAAAAAAAAAAGCCACAAGATTTAGATATAATCAACAGTACTGTGAGCTACAGTCATATTGTTTTTTAAATTATGCCCGAGAGCGAGCACTGGTGATTTCTTTAATTGTGTGTACTGATTAATTTCCAAAATAAAGTTTTAGCTTCTGAAATCAGATTTTTAAACAGTTCTGATGGAGCTCATTAATCTGGATGATGCGGCTTCATTCTAATCCAATATTTCACTAAACCTGGACGACCCGCGGTGTGTCTGGAGATAAAAGAGTTTTGTGTGACGTGCGTAATGCGTAAATGCGCTCCCCTGTACAACACGAAGGAGACGGGACATCATTCACGTTTTGGCTGGAATTAGTCAGTGACTTCAGGTGTCACCTGCAGCGCTGTTATTGATACCTGCAATTGCAGTTATTAATGCTGCATATGATGCCACCGGGCATGAAGACGCACGACTCTGTGGAGACTTCGTTCCAGTAACTGACTGTATTTCTGCTTTCAGTCAGTGATCCTAAGATTCAGGCATGAATATAACATGTTTCAGACCAGCCGAGTTACGTTAATACGTGGAGGTACATTATATTTCCCATTTTATTTTAGTAACACATTATTAAGTTGGTTTGCGAAGTTGTGGAGTCCGTCTCCTGTAAAAGCACCTAAAAAATCTGAATGCCGGGGGAGGGGGGAGGTTTTTAAAGAACCATCGGAATGGTGTTTTTATTTTTAAAATGCCGTTGTTCCAACCATAGAATGAAAAAATTGTCGGAATGATGAGACGGTTGCCATTTCGACAATTGGGGACCCATGTTGGAGTGGAGGAATGTTGGAATGGTGATTGCCTCCCACACACACTTTCTTCCTCATCTCTCATTCTCTGTCGAGCTTTCATTCTCACATTTAACTACTCCTCACATCTTAATAGTGCACCAAAAATAAGCTAAATTGTTGCAGATTTAATGACGTGTGTAACGCAATGTGTAAGAAGATCCGATCTGCCTGCTTACACTGCAGTCGCATTGTCACATATCTGATTGATATCCGATTTATTTCCACATATGAATGAGGCCTGTATCCGATCTCAACAGATCTGAATGCACGTGTCTTTTTCCTGTTTACATTGTCAAAAAGCAGATCAGATCTGAGTCACATAAGAGCAAAAAATCAGAATTGGGTCACATTTCACTGACAGTGTAAATGAGGCCTTAAGCCTCACCCCAATTGTTATGATATGTATAAAGTGAACAATATTGTCATTATTCGTAGGGGTGCAACAATACATGTATTTGTATTGTATCGAACCATTCAATGCAGGTGTGTACCAAACCGTGACCACTATTATTAAATATTAAACAATACAGAATTTTTTTTTATCTATTTTAAGAACTTGTCTTCTGATGATGAGCTCTGTACTGAAAGCTTACTGGATCTGTGTTTGAATACTCGTGTGACTACATTCAGATCTGACATTTGAAACTACTTTGATCTTCAAGTGTCTTCAAGCCATTGTGGACAAAAGCACAATGGTTAAAAACTGTTTGTTTGTTTTGTTTTTTTTTTTTAATAAAAAAACATATCAAACCGTGACCATTGAATTTTTTGTATTGTTGCACCTCAAATTATTAGCCAACTGAGACAATTTGTTTAGACTTCTATTTAAAAAAAAATATTGTATGCAGTTGAGACAATTTAAAAAGTTCAGAGCTTTTGTTTGCAGATATAAATAGCAAAACTGCACTTAATCATATTACTAGTAATAGGGATCAACAGGTAGCCTCCAGTACGAACAAATAAAGAAAACATTCACTGTACTGTGAATGTTGAATGTGAATGTACTGTGCTGTTGCTAACATTTAATTTTCCAGAGAAAAAATAAGTTTGTTGTAGAGCTACGACACCTGTTTAAATTACTTCATCGTTATTTCACAAGACAATTAAAATAACCTTCTTAAATTCCCGCCACTGCTAACATTTTTCTTAGGGCCATCCTAGGTTACCCAAAATAAAATTAATTCCATTTACATTTTTAAAAATGACGAAATCAATTTGTATAATGAAACTAAAGGTTTGTTAAAGGCTAACGAACACCGTAAATAGCTACTTGAACAGTTACTTGCCAACAAGCTCAATCAGACAAAATACAAAACATAATCCACAAGATGCTATGACATTATTTACCTGCTGGGTCTTCTTCTCTGAGGACTGGAGTTACCAGTGGATCTCGACCTGGAGCGGCGTGATCTCTGTGGCCTACTGGGGCTCAGTCTCTCCTGTTTTATCTTCACTTCGGGATCACGCTCCGGAGACTCCTTTCGTCTGTGTCGCTTCTCTTTGGCCATCCCCGAATAATAATTACTATTTTAAGGTGATCTAACTAAACTCGCATAACTAAATATTATGAAAAAAACAAACAATTGACACACAAAAGCTTTAGTACGTTACTTAACTTCTACTGTTACGCCGAAATCACTAACTTCCGCTTCCTGTGGTCCGTTAAGAATTCACCTCGGCCTTGTTTTTTCTCTATAGTTCCGCTATGACTGCTTCCTAGCTTACAACAAAATCGAGGTTCTTTAAAATAATCGCATATTTATTAAAATGGAATAAAACAAAAAGTCTAAGTGTGCATGATAAAGCATAACAAACTCTAAACTGACGCACTCTGCAGTTTTCCTTTTGTTTGGCTGTCTTGTGTTTTTTGACGGTGATTGTTAAATATCTCGAAACGAACGGACGTTGTCACCATGACAACATAAAGCGTGACTACAAACTTCAACCCACCGACATTTCTGTAACCTCAAACTAAACCAGTTTAATTTTTGTTGTTTGTTTGTTGTTTAACTGAACGTGTAGATTTTTGCCCCTGATGTAAAAAAAAAAACAAACAAACAAAAAAAAAAAAAACAATGATTCCACCAGCCGATTCTCTACTAAAATACGACAATCCAGTTTTGGTCCGGACAAACACCGAGAAGAAATCAACAAAGGTAAGTTAAGCTAAAGATAACATCTGAAGTAAGACTTGAGTTTATAACGAACGAACAATGATATAACTAGTAGAATCATAAATTAGTCTCTTCATGGACGGGGCAATTAAAAAAAGTGCCTTACATAAAACTTAAACAGTATAAAAGCAGGATAGTAGAGTGATTATTATATATATATATATATATATATATATGTGTGTGTGTGTATATAATTTTTCCCCGCAGAAGACATCAAATGAAGCCAGTTCGATTGGAAATGGACAAAAGCAACCAGTGACACAAAATAATTAGAGAGAACATAACATGACAAGGAAACACGAAATGACCATGAAGTTGCTAAAATTAAACATTTGATTTATAAAAATAAGTCGCACAACTTCAGATCACATGTACATAGTTAATCTTTCTGTCTCCGTTTCTTTTTTGTGGTGTGTGTTTAGAGCTGAGCCCAGAAGCCTGTTGTTTCATTATCTGTTCTAGTAACACCTAAATGTGAAATTGTATAAATCAATTACAAGGCATTTCCAGGCTTAAATAAAGTAAATTGTGAATACTTTTGAACTAAAAGTTGATTATGGGTAAACTACTCAAAGTATCTGCAACATTCAAAGTTTGGAATGAAATTATTTTCATTACAGGGACATGTGAGCCCTCATCAGCCTAGCAACTTTTCACCCATTCCACCCAAACCAAAATCTGCTCCTTCTGAAGCTACCAAGCAGGACTGTGAGGAGATCCTGAATACCATTCTTCCGCCCAGGTAAAGCTCGTCACTTCTATAGTCAATAGCTCAGCAGGTTCAGATTTCTCAGCCTCTAATATTACAGGGAATGGGCAGAAGGAGATGAATTGTGGATACAACAAGTATCTGGTGCACCTTGTACAAGAGAGGATGTCATACGCTTGGAGGAACTGCTGGACACAAAAATGCGGCAAAGACAGGCCAGAGAAACTGGCATCTGTCCTGTTCGCAGAGAGCTCTTTTCCCAGTGTTTTGGTAAGGACAAAGCTCATGAATAAGAAAATTACATGGACTGATAAAATGATGTCACTGAAAACCAACATATTCACGGATTCTTTTTTGGCCAGGACCTTAATAATCTAATCTCTTTACCTTTCCATTTCTTTTAGATGAGCTAATTAGACAAGTAACAATCAATTGTACTGAGAGGGGTTTACTGCTGTTGCGGGTCAGAAATGAGATCCAGATGACCATTGCTGCCTACCAGACACTGTACGAGAGCAGCACAGCATTCGGTATAAGAAAAGCGCTGCAGGCTAAGCAGGGTACAGCAGACATGGGGAAAAAAGTAAGGATATTGAGTTATCAGTACCATTTGTTATGACTTAAAACGACCCTTTGAAACAAAAGGAGACTGAATGGTATGCCTTGCAACATTTGGAAATGAATGAGATTTCATTTTTGTGGTCTAAAGCAGAAGAAGTGATGCTGTAATGTAGTTGCAAATCCACCAGAGGGCATCATTCCCTCACTTTATGGATGCAGTCAAATAGAAAGGTGCTTTATTGTATTTTATCTTTTTAAGATTTCAGATCTAGAGGATGAGAAAAACGATCTGATTAAGGAACTGAATGAGCAGAAAGCTAAATGTAATGCAGTCGAAAAAAGAGAAGCTGAAAAAAGACAAGTGCAGGAAAAAAGCTACATGGAGGAGATTCAGTTCCTGAAGAGGACCAATCAACAACTCAAGGTGGCATTTTTATATTTACAAACCAATTGTTTCATTGAACATTTAGAGCAAACAGTGCTGTGCTGCCTACTCAAAGATTTCTAATCACCTGTTTCTTTCTTTTCAGACCCAAATTGATGGGATAATTGCACCACAGAAGTAAAACGAGCAAAAACTTCAGTAGCCAATTCCCTCTAGAGTAGGTTATAAAATTTTATGTCATAGTGCTGTTTCATAAACAATCACTTAATGCAATTTGCAAATATTTTATTTTTTGGAGCATAGCATGACAAGTATACTCAAACGAAGTGCACATTTCTCTTGAACATCAAGAGAGCTGTACTCTAGAGGATGATGACTGAAGTATCATTCAAACTAAAGGTAGAAAAAAGCTGAGAAGGCAAGTTACCAGTCACTTCCTTGTGTTCAAGGATAAGGCATCAAGTGGGTACCTGGTGCAGAAGATTTAACCACCCAGCTTTCAACATTTTGTCTGCTTGTCATCTGAATAAAACTTTAGCTTCTTCAAGCCAATTTAAATACAGATTCTTCCATTTATTGTGTTTAATGTCAGTCTAGTGCTTCGATCTTTTTGCCTTGTGACCCCCTGTGGTTGATGCTGGAATCGTTTTGTTCTTGTTCTTGTTTTTGATGTTGTGCGTTTCATAATAACGTGCACCAACTTTCTTCACCTTCTGAGCACGTTCCATAGCTCTTCTCTGTAGATGGATATAGAAACAGAAAAAAAGACTTAAAAAAGACAACTCCTTCCCTCCTTGCAGAAAGTATTTTTCAATATCACACAAGGGCCTTCTGGATAGGCAGACAATTTGGCCTATTTGATATTAGTATGACAAATTGCTCCATACCTGTTTAGATGTCAGTTTGGGCACCTGTGTGGACTCCTCAGCTTTCCTCTTCTTGCCTCTCTGGTTTGCATCTGATTTATAAGACAGATAAATCTGTTTCAGTACTTAAATGTCAACCTGACTCAGCAAAATAATGGAAAAAATATCATAAATGAGGACATGCCTATAAATTCTTTTTTTCCCCCTCTCTTTTTGGTTCAATTTGACAAACACATTTGACAGATTCTCACAAATTCTTACTAAATCCAGAGCCATAAAAAGACAGACCTGTTGACTGACTACTTTTCCTTTGAGCTTGTGTAGCTGCTGCTTGTTTAGTCTTGATGTCTGTGAATACTTTTTCAGAGAGTGCCTTAGGGATCCTGTCCAAAAACATGAGGGAGATAAAAAACAAAAACAACATTATCCAACAAAGCAAACCGTTTACTTCTGCTGACATCTGCTAAAACAAACAGTAACTGAATTAGATAGTGACTTAGAATTGGACATTTGAATTTACTATGGAGTGAGTGGGCTGAATTTCAACAAGAAGAGATGCAGATTAAAGGATACAATGGCATGCATTATGGAAATACGCCACGAATGGTAGTCAAAATGACAAATTCTAGTCCTCAGATGCCTTAAAGGTGCCATGACATAAAATTTCACTTTTCTGGGGTTTTGGGTGTATAATATGATCTGTTGTGCACTGATGAGGCCAAGTGAATGTCCAGAGCGAGTATCAAAGTTCCTGTTTATGGCCCGTCAGCTTTGTCTCTTTGTTCAGAAATGGTTGAATCAGACAGCAGCTTATCATTCTACGTAGTTCTATTAGGGATGCACGATAACCATTTTTTAAAACCGATACCGATAACTGATAAATTTCAGCTCCTAACGGCCGGTACCGATAACCGATACCAATAACACACATACATACCTAATTATACCAAATCAAAAATTCCAACCTTATGGGTCATAAGTTATAGGGCTGGGAAAAAATAGTGATACACTGAAATATTGCTATATTTTTAAAGGTGCCATGACATCAAATTTCACTTTTCTGGGGTTTTGGGTGTATAATATGATCTATTGTGCACTGATGAGGCCATGTGAATGTCCAGAGTGAGAATCAAAGTTCCTGTTTATGGTCTGTCAGCTTTGTCTCTCTGCTCAGAAACAGTTGAATCAGACAGCAGGCTATCATTCTACGTAGTTCTATCATTCTACGTAATTTAATTGCTCCAATAAGAGCACACTATCAAGTAAACAGCGCCCCCTCTCTCTCTCTCCTAACGGTTTATGCACCGTCCGCTCCCCCCTCCCCTCCCTGTTTGATTCAGCTTCGTGTATGGAGCTAGTAGTAACTTCTCTGCAGTCAGGTCTGGGTTTTCAAACAAATGGATTTAAAAGCAAACTTCTGCAGTAACACTGAGGGAGGCGACCACAACCTTGCCATTACCTCTAAGTTTATTTATTTTCTGAATGCTGCGTTGTCTGATAAACATAGCTCACTGTCTGAAGTGCCCATGTTGCTAGCAGTTAGCTTTTAGCAAACTCCGACCAAGGACAGCTTGACCTCGTTTCTCCAAATAAGGTTATAGCCAAATAAGGTGTAGCCAATCAAAATGAAGTCTTCTTCTTCTTCTAGTTATTTCCGGCAGGCTATACGCTGGTGTGCGCAATGCTGCCCTCCACTGTCAGCAATTGCACCTCATATTCTCCAATAATCAAAATGAAGTCAACTTGGTCTCCAGGTAAAGCTCCATATCATAACCAGACCCAACTGTTTTACTGAGGAAGTGAGGTCTGGCGTTTCAAAAACAATACCCCGCTGTAAAAAATGCAGTTTTTTTTCTTTGGAGAATTGACATATGCAGCAATGCCAACAACATGAACTAGTTTTTACTGCTATGTCATCACTCCTTTAAGGCTGGCTTGGATGGACCATATGGCATCTCTTTGCCTGACAACATCTTATTATTGAATGAAATTAAATAAGGGCAGCTTACAGCACAAAGCAACAAATATGTTAAGTGAGGCTTGAACTAAAGGAGACTGACCGAATTGCCGAAAAGCGCTTGGATTTGGCTCGGTCCAGGAACTGCTTGTACTTCAAGATTTTCCCATCCAGCTCACGTATAATCTCCCGTGAACTCTTGCTGGCACTCGCCTTGTCTGTCTGAGAGGCCGTAGACTCGGTTTCTCCACCAGCTGGTTCAGCACTGGTCTCATTGTCCTCTCCGCCCTCACCTTCCTTTCCACCCTCACCTTCTTCATCATCTTCCTCTGCGTCAGAGCCAGAAAACTCAGACATGTCCAGGTCAGGCATCTCCACTGGAACCAAGTCTTCTTCAGTGAACTCTGGTGCCACGCTAATCTTGCCAAAGTTCTGTCGCACATTGGCAAGGATCTTTTGGACCTCCTCCTTCTGTCTCTGCTGATGCTGCTGTTCCTCCTGTTCACCTGAGATAGCTTCTACGATGCCTTGCTGCTCCTCCACATTCTCATCTACAGCTGGTGGTCCTTCTACTGGTAAAGCTTTGTCTTCCTGAAGAAATCCCAAGAACACAAGGTTAAATAGACTGGTGAATTAGAAGAAAAACTAACTAAAAAAAAAAAAAAAAAAAAAAAAAGACTGTAACCCCCAGAAAACTATTATTCAAACTCACCTCTTCATCTCCCTCAGGTCCAGGAGGTTTCACAAAGAAAGGGATGCGTCCTCTTTGCCAGTCATTCAATACCATTTTGGAGACTGTGGAGACATCCGGCTCACCTCCCTGCACAACAATAAATAAAACAATAATCAAGCTTAAATTCAATTGCTTTATGCACAGTATCACATTTAAAACATTAAGACCTAATTTAGGGGCCATATCTGGTCTCAGTGTAACAGTGATTTCAGAAAGTAGATTGCAGAACAACATAAAGAGCCAGAAACTAGACCAGATTCATCCACTTTAATTAAACATTCAATGGTACGATGAATGTGTTCTATGCATTACATATATTTATCATGTTTGTTAGTATAAACAGAAAAAAAAAAAAAGTCAAAGATCATTCAAGTATAGCCTGTTAAGTAAGACAATGAAAAAGGGACCTTTAAAAGCTTCCCAAAGCGCATCGCCAGCTTCTCAAGAAAGTCTTCAGCAGATTTCCATGTAGGGACACGGTATGTTTTTTGAATATACTCAGGCTTGGCTCGCTCCAGTACTGCCCCAATATGATCCTCTGGGTTCTTGATCTTCTCCACTTGAACCTTTACGAGGTATGGGGGGAAAAAAGCAATATAACACATGAACCTGCAACATTTTAGTTCCAGTGATTGCATGGCCCACAAGCTAATTCTTTGATCCCAAGAAAAGATCCTGAGTATCAGGATCTGGGATGATCAAGGATTTGTATTTTTAACATCCAGGTATTAGGATTTTATGAGGCATATCCACTTTTGAGTCAATTTTTACTAAAATTTGATTAAAACGCTTATGTCTTATGAACACTTGAAAGACTGTCCTAAATTACTGCAAACAACTGCCAGTTTATCATAAGCTATTTTTTCATTTGTAAGGAGTAAAAACCAATAATTTTACCTTCTTTTCCTGCAACTGGAGTTTAAGCAAGATTTTAATCACAAAGATTCAAACATGACAAATGAAAAGACTTACCACTCCTTTGAGAACAATATCAGATTCGCTGTCCTCTGATGGGTACACAACGCCGGGGCAATCGATGAGGAAGATGCGCCTCATCAATGTGATGTACTGCCACACCTACAAGAATCAAAATATTCTTGTAGAAAATATTAAACAAATATTTATGCTTTAACATGAGTAATTTATTGATTCGACAAGAATCGTAATAACTATGTGATATCGCAACAAAGAGTCACTGGATAGTGTGGCTCAGTAAAAATAGTAAAAAAAAAAAAAAAAAAAAAAAAGGGGGAGGATGAGAGTCAACAGTGCTGCAGATCATGAGCTTATTTCTTTCACCACAGTCAGGGTGAAAATAAAAGACAAGGTGGAAAATAAAGGGTGCTGGCCACATGCCCATCAGATTCATTGGATAGAGGTAGAAGAGAAAAATCCTCTCTGTGGTCCAAGTTCACAACTTTTGCAAGCCAGTAAAAGTGAAAATATTTTCTGCTTTTTCCCCTTGACCCTTCTTGGGACATCAAGAGGTTGAAACCTCTGTTCAACTCAAAACAAGATAAGCAGCCCAAGAGAGGAAATTAAAGATAAAAATGGTTATTGTTCTTTCTCTTGGTCCAGTATCCACTTAGATTTTCTGCTACATAGTTAAAAGGACAGAAGTGATTACCTCTCCTTCTGCAGCCATCGATGAGTGAAGTAAGCAACATGTAAAATTTACCTCGTCACCTCTGCACAGTGTGAGAGCTCTTGCAGCTTTCCCATAGGAAACAAAATCCACAACACTAGACCACTGCGATCTAATTAAAGCTTTAGTTTTTATTGATAAGAATCTGCACGTGGTTCATCTCTGCCTCTTTGCTTACAGTTCAGTACAGTTGATGTGTATAACACTTGCCTTGGTTTCTCCAGCGATGGGTGCTACATTGCAGACCTTCTTGGACCGCAGAGTGTTTATGACTGAGCTTTTTCCTACATTTGGATAGCCAATGAAACCCACACTGATCTGTTTCTTATCTGTGTGGAGCTGTGAGAGGAAAAACAATGAAGTTTAAGTGTTATCATTCCAAAAACGACTACATCGTATTGCATTGCAAATCTAATGTTATGCTATATTAGAGATATGCTCTAGTGTAATATAGCTTTTGGAAATACAAGTAACTATTTTTATTTTTAGTCTTGGATCCAGAGACTTAATTTCAGTTAAGTCCAAAAGTATGTCGAAACCATTTGCCTCTAATCAAGGTAAATATGGAGGGCTTACCTCAAGATGCTAACCATTATAAAATCTATTGGAATAATAACTTTTTAGAGCAAAGAAATGAAATGTTCTGAGATGATTGAGTCAGTCGCCTGCCCTCAACCCCACTGAGCATGCTTTTTCTTACTGAAGACAGAAATGAAAAACAGAAAGACCCATAAAAAAGGAGGAACTGAATGAGGTAGTAAAGGCCTATCAAAGCAACAAACAGGGAAATAAAATGTGGACAAATCGACTGATCTAGAAACAAAAAAGTACCCATAAAAAAGTCAGCATTGAGTAACATGTAACTAATAAAGCAAAGCGATCACAGCGTGTGCACGAACAATGTCATGTTATCGTGCAGAGAGCAGTGGAACAAGCAGCAGCCCTCTCACCTCACACGTTAACTACATAGTTGTGCTCAATCTGACTACACATTGTTCCAGTTGAGCAGCTACATTCTGGTTCAATCTGACACAGCTTAAATATAACATTATCACTTTCCAAATGAAAATAGGCTCAAACTGTGCTTCATTCTCATCTGCCACATAGCTGGTTCACAACAGAGCATCAGGAGATGAGGCATCTGCCAGGCAGACCTGCGGCGTGGCTCATGGCAGGAAGGCGTCTTTTCACCAATAACATATTAATACAAAGAACCTACATTGGTTATGACCATCTTCAAGTTTTAAACATTATCCAATCCAACTTTATTTCTAGAGCACTTTCATGACAGTAAATACTGCAAAGTGCTGTACAACACAATATACATAACATTCAGAATAAAATAACACTAAATAAGACATTCGGTAAAGCAAGAGCTTCACTTCTGCTGTAATAATTCTACATACTGGACAATGACATTAACTGTGTTTTGCTTGCTACAGTATTTGTAGGCATTTATTTCATTTAAGAAAAATTATAGACATTTTACATTTAAGGCATTTGCTTACCTTGCCAAACTGCCGGAGTAGTTGGATGAGGGAACCTTTGCCAAAGGAGTTGGTGAGGCTGGCATGGAAGGCTAGAGTCGGATACTCTTGGGACAAAACAGCTACCCACCGTTTCTGGTTCAAAATCAAAGTGAGGAAACAAAGACTAATCATAAAGCCCAATACTATATATGGAAAAAAAAAAAAAAAACAAAACAAAAGAATGATCCAACTACTTGCAGTTAAACGGTAAACCAAGGGTGAAAATATAGTTTACAAAAGCAATCTCACCGTGACCCAGGTGGGAATGAGGTCACACTTGTTGAGCACAAAGATCAGATGTTTCCAGGGTTTCTCTTTCTTCAGATACGCCTCTATGCTCTTGGAGCGTGTTCCCATGGGATCACGGGCATCCAGCACTTGAATGATGACATCAGAAGAGTCAATCACCTATAAAAAATGAAACAGGGTTGTAGAATGAGCATGTAATATTTCAGAGTAATCATTTTGTGATAGTTGATTACAATAGGCGCATTCGGACAGAGAAGTTCTAAGAACGCAGTCCCTATAACAATGCCCCGAGTTTAGTTATAAGAACTACCCTTCGCCTTCAGTGTGCGTTCGCACATGAGGGAAGTTAGGCACCATGTGTGATGCAATCGTTGCGACAGTGACAAATTTATGCCCCAGCAGATCCGATATTAAAACAGGTTTCTCATCTCTTTTTATCAAAAGCTATTATAAAAGCTAGCTTACCAGCTTTCCCTCATCACAGTCGGACCGTCAGTCCACTAAAGTGTCCGGGCGGCAGCTGCAGATTCTTCTGCCACACTTTGCAGCTGTATTTGGGTCATTAAATTAATATGAAAATAATTGCTTTTGGACATTTTAAAATAGTTATCGATTCAGTACATGTACAATTGTGATCGGTTTAATAATAAATTGGTCCACTCCTATTGTAATAGTTCTTGTTGTTATTACGATCTCGGTAAACAGCTGTGAGACTTTTTAAAGGCCCTGTACCTGATTTCATTTTAATCTCTTTCAGAGAAATGCTTTCTACGCGGTATAATGTGTGTTAAAAGAGGTAATTTCATAAAAATAAATCACTCATTGATTGCGTATATGCATGAATCCGGGCCTTTTTAGTTTAGATTTCTAAGGATGGCGTGACGCTCTCTTCGTGCCAATGCAGTTCGTTCTACATAAGTTTTGGTTTCCTATCAGCCACTCACAGCGTTTTCATAACGAGGAGCGCCCTCCTCTCTCGCGTGCACGGCAGCACTTGTAAACAGAACTGCATGGCGTCTACCAAAGGAAAAGTGGCGATACCACAACAAAACAGCCTGAAAGCATAAAAACTGAGGAGGAGAGAGGCTTGAAACGCAGGAGAGACCAAAGAAGGAATAAAGTTTGTGTTCTCGGTGGATTGTACTGAAGGTAGAGAGCAGCTGGACGCCTCGGACTGAATGTGGACTGGAATTCCGCCTGGACAGGTATTTTTTTCAATAACTTTCTTCTCAGTAACATTTTTGCCCTCGGGTGCTGGCGCTTCCTCTGCTGGTCTACCGTATATAATACATAGTGACATTTACAGCGTAACATGACGAAGCTTTACATCACTGCTTCTCGAAGTGGCAGCTAGAAACTTTATCAGGCTGTCATGTTGTAATGTCGCCTATAACACCATAACTCGTCATAACTGTGCATCTGTGTACATAACTGTAGTTACGGTAAACTACCAGTTATGGTAGAAAATGTCATTTAGCTGATCCGCAGCCATTTACTGCAACCAAAAGAGTAATTTCACTGGAAGATGCAAGTTTTCTCTGGAGAGTTTCTTTGTGCACGAGTATGAAACGTGCACGTTATTTCGTGCATGTTGAGTGGGAGGAGAGAAAAACGAGAGCAGGAGCGTTTCTCACTGGGAGAAACAGTTAGGGGCGGGGCTTGCAGTTCAAACTACACTCTTCACCTCGCTCACGGTTCGCAAATGTGCAAAATCAGGTATAGCGCCTTTAAATATGGCGGGGCTGGAAGAAGCGGAGATCACAAAAGGGGCGCAGCTTGCCAGTTCTACCAATCCCCAAACATCTACGTATTTCAGTTCCTATGGAACCCCAAAAGCACCCTGCCTCGGAGTAGGAACTAAAAAGGTTATAGTAACTGAGGTCCGAGGTCCCTAGTTATATGGCCGGATGCGCCAAAAAACGGCCCGGTTCCCGAAAAGGTTATAGGAACTCAAAAAGGTTCCTACAGTCCAAAAGCGCCTTATGTTCTCCTCAAATAGTGGACATTAAAGTATTTCTTTCTTGCCTCATTTTTAATTTTGACCATTTTTAAAACTATGGCCCAGGTTTAAAAAATGCTGGGTTGCAGAGATGGGAATCGTGGAACCAACAAGTCATCTCCATGCCATGTATTTGTTCTACCGAGCCACTGAACCAAGTGAGTCCAATCAGCGTTCAGTGGTTGGGCAGAACAAATACATGGCATTGAGATAACTTGCTGACTCCACAATTCCCATCTCTGCTGAGTTATTATTTTTAAAGCATAATGCAAAGTAAGGGTATTACCTTATAAAGTTCACCCCAGATTCTCTTGGACTGACCCTTCTTGAAAATCTCCTCACGCACTTCTTCCCTGGTATCGTCAGAATACAACAATTTACTAACTTTTAATATATGTGAATTCAAAAAGTCTTCACAATTTAAAAAAGTGACAGCTAATACAGTTTTGAGTGACAATCTTACCGGACCCCTGTGTCCTCCTTTACCAAGTTTGTATCTTTATCTGCATTGTAGCTCAGCGCTGAGGCTTCGGCTTGCTCAACAAGGTCCTTCATATCTCCCACCATGAGACTTGGTTTCTTCCTTTGAGACTTGGGCCCAAATGTGGTCTCAAAACCTTCGGTGTCTAAAATATGCACCTTTGAGTTCTGCAGTTGTAAAGACATTAACTTTAGAGTGCGGACTATATTTCTAAATCACCAGCACCCCACAAGTGCCCAGCAGAAGTAATTTCATTTGTCTTTTACCAAACCTTATGTGAAGATGTAATGAATTTGTGTGTGTGAATAAATTGAAATTGAATTGAAAAAAAAAAAACAGCTTTTAAAAAGGAAAAAAATGGCTACACATATGAAAAGTATTGATTCTCCTATCCTTACTTATCAAGTGTATTGTGCAATGTGCTGAAAGAGTAAATTATCATTGTGTATTTATTGTGACTGGAGGGTTTGTTTAGCCTGTGTGTTTACAGCACAAGTCAGGGGGAAAAAGAAATCACAAGTTACAGCATCATTACGAAAATGAGAACTGCTAAGACCCACAGTAAAGTTGCAATCTCACAAACAAGACAGCCTGATGATTTTTTTTTCCCCATTAGAACCAATTTTTGACTCAGTCCTCAGTGAAAGTTTAAAACAGAAACACAGAGCAAGCAAATACAGTAAACAGAGCACTCAAATATGTAATGACAGAGCCAGCAAAACAGCAAAGACCGTGCCAGTGCTAATTATGTGTTCCAGTTATCTTAAAACCAAAGCCATACCTCTATTGCAACCCCATGAGGGGAGGGGGTTGGGGGTCAGGTTACAATGTTAGTCAGAAACAATGCAGTTGCCAAGATTTTCAACAATGTTCTATGAATCTTTTAAAAAAACATTTGCCTAAACACAATAATAAAATCATTATTCTGATTTTTTTTACTTTAAATTTATCATTGTGAATGGTCAGTTGGCATTTGAAAATGCTAATGCAATATCACAGGCTCTAAAAACAGCATAGTAAAGACTTTTACTGCACATATCTATCTTTTTCTGCTTAGCTCCTATAATATGTCTCATTTTGATGAAGGATGATAGTACGTGGCACAAGAACAAGAAAAAAAATTGATGTTATTTGGATTTGTGTTGGTTATGGATTGGACAAGTTTAAGCCTGGCTGAGGAGAACTGTCTCATACATAATTCCAGTATTGAATAAGGATTAAAGTAAGCAATCTCATTCATCTCACCTCATAAAACCCCATGAAACACAGAACTCATGAAAGAAGAACAGAGCCGCACTCCTGATCTGGATTTTGATAAAAGCCAGGTACAAAAGCTTTATGTGCCAGCGTTGTGCCAAGATTTGTATTTAAGAAAAAAAATCCTTGTGTAAAAATACTTACAAAACGAAATAACGTACATATTTCTTTTATTAAAACATGAGAGACTTTTAGTCATTATACTCACATGGGCTTTGACCCTGTCATGCAACAGGGACATAGGCAGTTTGCTTTGTCTCATCACCACACGATATGGATCTTTCTGTACTGCTCCCATTTCATCCTGGAACTTTTGGAGGGATGACTGCTTGATCACCCTGGTGTTTGCTGAAATATACAAGGCCCAAATGCACATTGTGTTTGGCTTAGTTGATATATCTAAACTTTTTTTTTTTTTTCATTTGATCAGTCTCCTCGAAAGCTCCACTCACTCATAAGTTAAAACGAGTATATTCAAATCATAAAGTAATCTGGTCTTCATTCACAACAGTCAAAAGTTAAATGAATTCCCGCTTCAGTCGCTTAACCGATATATTTTATGCACTAAAGAAAATTTCTGCTATCATCTTCTTACTCAACAGCTCATTTGTGACAGTGCACATTCAACTTAAATGCACTCATAGTTTGTAAGAAGAGAGCTGATAAAGATGATCAATTTTCTAACATGCTTGTACTGTTTTGAAGTGGAACTGAGTGGCTGAAAATACATGTGTAAAATTAATTTTAATTACATACTCCACTATTAAAAGATCTCTGCTGGACTTAAAACGAGTCAGTCTAAGTAACAGAGACTTCTTATGGATGATTTTCTATCAATGGGCTGTAGGTTGCATACCATAGTCACTGCTTCCTCTATTATGTTGTAACATGCAGGTTGTGAGGTTACAAAACCTCTTTTTCTTTTAGTAACCTCTGAGGTTATATTTTAATAACTTGTGTGAAAATACTGCAAGATAATGAAGCTTCACATGAAATGTTTGCCATCACTCAAGTGCTGTGCTTGAGAGACTGGCTCAAACAGGCCAGGAACTGGCCAACTGATCCCCGACAGCCCCCCCCCCCCCCCCCCCCCCTTTTTTTCCTTTTCTTCGTTACTCTCACTAGTTCGGTGATCACCATTCCCAGTCCGATATTAGAAAAAATGCACTTCAGATAGATGTAACAATTTACAACAAGCTCCAGGTTTGGTAAAAGTCACATTGAAGCCTGAACATATCTTGAATGTGTTTACTGAAGCCTTTGCTTTATCAGTTTCTTTTGAAATGAGAAACATCACTCAAACAAATAGTGTCACTGATATACTACACAAGATCTGCAATGTACACTGGTAGAAAACAGACAATAGTAAGCAAAAATACTCACCAAACCATTTGATGTTAGGCTCAACTCTAGCTACAGTCCCTGGAGCTACTGTGGATTGGTACTGCAAAGGTTTGATTACTTTTCCATGGCTATTACTAGAGACAGAAGAATATCGTTATTGTGAAAACAGTGTATAAATTACACTTTAACTTAGAGAAAAGTGTACTAATGAAAAAGTTACAATAGACGTAATAATTTCTATCCTTAATTACCATCTTTGCTTTTGTCTGTACATATTCAGACGTTTGATTGTGGCTCGGTCCCTCATGTTGTTCCCACCAGCACCCTTGGGTCGATCTGTAAAACAAAATTGGAATTGCCATTTACTGCCCCATCAACAAACATACCATATCTGAAACTGGCTAATATTGTCATCCTTGTTTTGTTTTGTTTTGTTTGTTTTTTTTAAAAGAAACATTTGCGAAGGTATTCCATATAATCTTTTTTTTTTTTTTTTCTTGATTACAGTTGCTTGTGAAAGAGTTGCTAATAATACAGTGGTCAACAAGGTAAGGTGGTGCATTCATTCTATAATTCTTACTGAAAAGTGTCTGTAATACTTTCTTTTAGACACTTGTCACAAACCCTGTTACTGTGGGGCCTGTTTAAAGAAAACGCAACGAATCAGCTACCAAGTAACAAACAAATAGAAAGAGATAAAACAACAAGAATGCACTTATCAAATTGTAAAGTTACTGCAGACATATCTGCAACAACTCGTACTTCTTAATATACCAGTAGCAAAATAAGCTACTTAAGTTTGTTCTCATATCGGCTAGCAAGAATAGGGTGTAAACAATCGAAGTGGCTAACGGGGCTTTAGCTCACCAGGGTTGCTGCTGGACGACGAGGGGTTTATTGTGCTTTTCCCCTTAAACCGTGGCTTCACCATGTTGACCACTTTGTCGGTAAAGTCTTTCAAGTACGGAAAAACAGTCTGAAATCAGAGGTAGATGTCTGACAGCTGAAGTTTCGTAGCTGTTATTCCCTCCAGCTCCGCAGACCAGCAGCCTGCACGTGTCCTTACGATGAAACAGGAAGTGCGTAATCACAGAAACGACAGGGGTAAGGACCAATCAAGAAGCTCCTGGAAGTGCGCAGACGCTTTCAGTATGTTCTAAAAAATGTAGTTGTATAAATGTTACTGCGTCCGCAGTTTTTATGGAATTTAAGAAACGGGAAGCCGTAAGAGTTTTAACAGGTAGTATTAAGATTTACTGAGAAAATGAACGGTGAATGTGTATGGTTTGCAAGCTGTGTAAAAGTTGAAAAAATATCAAATTAAGCAAGTAGCCTACCACAATGAAATTCAGATAAGTTGAAAGAAAGAAAGAAAGAAAGAAAGAAAGAAAGAAAGAAAGAAAGAAAGAAAGAAAGAAAGAAAGAAAGAAAGAAAGAAAGAAAGAAAGAAAGAAAGAAAGAAAGAAAGAAAGAAAGAAAGAAAGAAAGAAAGAAAGAAAGAAAGAAAGAAAGAAAGAAAGAAAGAAAGAAAGAAAGAAAGAAAGAACCTTTGCTAATACTGCACTGCTATTTCAATTTACTCCAGAAGAGGGTGCAACACAGTCTGCAGTCGGTCATTGGCCCATGCCAATATGTCCCGCTGACTTTATTCCTTCAGAGTCTAAAGTGGCTGGTGTCTACAATTTACACTGAATAGGGTGAAAAGTGTGATATCAAGATTTTAGAAGGTAATGAATTTAACAAGTCTTTACAGTTCTAAAACAATTTTCTGTTTTATTTGCCAGATATTTTACCTCTTTTTAGTTATACATCTAAGACAACATGAAGGTTTTGCTTATTTCAAGCTTACCTTATCACTGCAAGTACTGAAATTTCAGTCTTCAAATAAAAGACACAAATGGCTTTTTTAATTCAATTCTTTACAATACTTTGATAATATTAATCAGATGTCAAACATTTGTGCATTGTTTATTATAACTCTCTCTTTTATTGTTTATTAACCTGTCCAGCACTTTGTTTACCTCTGGTATGTTAAAGCAATTTATAAATTAAGTTTTCATTGATTGATTGATTGAATATTATCTTTGATTTAATTTTAAAGAAACTTTCTTGCAAAGAACAAAAACAAACTAACGATAAATAAATAAATGAAAAAATAGCATGTTATAGGTGTTGTAATTTTGTACTTAGCCAGTGATTTTCCTTAACAGAGGACTGGTGTAAGCTTTTAGCAGGCCTGTCTAATACCAGAATGTACTAAAAGCAAGTTTGCCTTGTGATGATGCTTCACAGTGTGTATGTTATACAAGTGTAGCTGAAAGCCAGGGTAGGCAAGTTCGTAGAGACTTGGGTCTGGAGAGGCGCCATTCAGTATTCAGTTTATACACCAGGGAGACGGAGGAATGTTCTCTGTTCATTTTCATAGAGATCAAAATGGAACTGATTTCATCAGCAATTCACAGCAATAGAGAATTTTTCAAATCCAGAAGTAATTACTTATCTATTTTAATCCTAGCTGAAATTCAAGAAAAATACAAATAGATATATTTTAGTCCTTTTATTTTACTGTATTTACATAGATTAACTTATTTATGCTTTTAGCTAACATATTTTTCTACTTTGGCAAGTCATTAATTGTATCAAAGTCAACTTAATTTTTGGTTTTTGAAAAAACTTTTTGAAAGTGACACACTTTTGCATAGCAGAGGCAGTTTTCTTTCCAATTTTGCACCTCACACAGTGTAATTGCCTATTCAGTAAACAATCAATGTGTGTGATGCTTCAAATCCAAAATATGATTATGGGAGGCAGCTTGAATTTTACACTTGCAACAGAGTAATGATTAACTCTGATGGAAAATTCTGAAAAATATACTGTAGACTTTGTTGCATCCAGAAACTTTAGTTTCCCTTCATAAAAAGCCACCCCGAGTTAGCCTCTTCAATAAGACGCAGCTTTAAGCACAGTTTACACTACCTTCTCTCAGTCATATTTCATCACAAGGAACTTAGCCGACAGTTAGTATTTAGTCTCTCCTCACGTTTTTATTTGGTGGTTGTACGTTTTACAGCTGCAACCAAAACTTTTTGGATGAACTTTGTGTGACCTTCCTCATGTGATTTGCATTTCAACGTCCAGTTTACTTAGGCAGAGCATGACCACCAAAAAGAAAAAGAACTGGACTTGTATCACTCAAATGTGCATGCAGGAATTCAATGGGATGAATTCTGACCACTCTACCATGTGACAGACTAACCACAATTTGCACATTCTAAAGCAATAAACCTCATGGCAGGTCGTCTATGACACCCCCTACCCCAAACCCTTAAGTAACAGCAAAAGTTATTTACAGTTCATTTAACAGTTTGTCCTTTTCTTTTTTAAAAAGAAAATACAGACGTGTATACTATATACAAAATGGGAGGCAATATCTGTTAGAATTTATTGCCTCGTTTAACAGAAATAATGTTAACAGTCTTGTAAAGACTTGCCACATGATGGGAAAACATCAAGTTCTTTTCATCATTTGACTTTGCTCGACAGGTTGAGCTTAAATGTTTATGTGAGCCTGTAAAGCCATCCGCTGATCCATCTTTTAAAGCAGATATTCAATTAGTTCAATTGTTCTTCACAGTTTGTAACCCACAGCTGCAGAGTTATAGTCAGGCAGCAGCAGGAGTCAACAGAACACCTGTGTTTAATAAACCTATGACAGACCCTTGCACAAATGATATATTAGCACACATCTTGCACTGTTTTTAGTTAAACAGATAAGATGTCTGCTAAAAAAAGAAATTCAAGTTATTCTAAATTAAATAATGGTGTTCAGAGCATCAAAAGGTGAAGACTCTGATTTGGGGAACTTGGAATAGCATTCGGATAAAAATATTGGACTGAAATAGCTTTCACTACAAACAGATTGCCAATTCTTTGAATATTTTGTTTTGATCGTGTGCAGCTGAAATAAAACCAGAATGAGTCCATTAGAATAAAGAGAGAAGAATCTAGTATCACTTCCCCCAAGAAAACAAACAAAAACCCAATACAGTGGTTTTAAGAGAGATCTGTTTAAGGGTAAAGTGTGAAAATCTAACAAGCGCGCAAGGGTGACAAATTGCAGTGGGCTATAAAACCACAGGATCCAAAAATACCATTTTCATTGCAAACAATACAATTAAGCCATTACCCCACAATTGTTCTGGGAGGAATTGATATCCTGTGGTAGAAATTGCTTTACTAAAACAAACAAACAAACAACAACAAGCAAACAAAAATAAATAAATTATGCCCCCCCCAATTCCTTTGTGAGAAATACCAAACACAGACATTTTCAGTATTTAAAGCTGCTCAAAGTTGTTGTTTTTTTTTTAGATCTACAACATAGTGAGAAAGGGGTCAGTGTGACGGATGCTTCACAAGTCAAAAACTTGTATTGTATTGAAGCTCCCATGGCCCATGTGAATGTGTGCATTTGTAGATAATATTTCAGCCCTGCTCACTTGCAGAGTCTCTGCTTTGAATCAAAACTGGCTCACCAGCTAAATGATGGAGTACAGACGCTGGTGGGCCTGACTAAACAAAAAGAGAAAAATTGATGAAGGCCTAAAGGGTGCGCCCCTTTATAGCCCCGCTGTTGAGAATGTTTGCAGTAGAAATCCAGCATATCTGTAAAGGGTGTTTCATGGCTCAAATGGAGGGCTACTGAAGTGCTGAAAGTTGACACTGCTGCACCATAAGCTATTCTTTATGTAGACTGGCTTCACTGCAAAAAAAAATGACTATATCCTTGAACACTTTGTGGTTCCTCACATTCTTTTTCTAAGCCAACTTTATGAATTGTCAGATTGGTGTTTAGAACATTCAGTGCACCCCAAACTAATGCTTTCTTATACCCTGAAGTTCACTTTTCCAGAACATTTTGTAGCAATTTTTGCAGCACTTCAGCAGCTGTGGTTGGTCTCCTGCATAGCAAGAAGACCATATAGAGACTGCAAATCGCATATTCACTTAGCTTATTACAGTCAAAAACAATAGTCGTGACGCACACAGCATCCAGTAGCATTGCTTTATTTTAAACCAAACATGTATAGTCTAAAACCTCAGCAGCTCTGTTTAGCTGCAGCGTGTGTGTGAGAGCTCTTCCTTTTCATAAATAACTTCCAAAAGAGACGTTTTCTGAAAAAACAACAACCCAAAAAACAGAGTAGCTCATCAATAGTATGACCTCAATTAAAAACTGGGGCATGATGGTTTTGGTATCTCTTTCCTACCTAAGCTACAGCTGAAAGCTTGCCATCAATACAGTTCAAAAGTGGGCTTGGGTTTTCACATTTTCTCTCTAAAAGTAACATTTAATATCCAACCATCATTTACAGGGAGTGCAGAATTATTAGGCAAATGAGTCTTTTCACCACATCATCCTCTGTATGCATGTTGTCTTACTCCAAGCTGTATAGACTGTAGTAAAGCCTACTACAGTACCAATTAAGCATATCAGGTGATGTGCATCTCTGTAATGAGAAGGGGTGTGGTCTAATGACATCAACACCTATATAAGGTTTATTAGGCAAACAGAATTATTAGGCAACTTCCTTTCCTTTGGCAAAATGGAAATTTAAATGTGAGATTTACAAGGAGGGAAAACCGTCCACCTCTCTGAACAGTGTCTGGGAGGCTGTGGTTGCTGCTGCATGCAATGTTGATGGTGAACAGATCAAAACACTGACAGGATCCATGGATGGCAGACTTTCGAGTGTCCTTGCAAAGAAAGGTGGCTATATTGGTCACTGATTTGTTTTTGCTTTGTTTTTGAATGTCAGAAATGTATATTTGTGAATGTTGAACTGCTATATTGGTTTCCCTGGTGAAAATAAATAATTGAAATGTGTATATATTTGTTTTTTGTTAAGTTGCCTAATAATTCTGTTTGCCTAATAAACCTGATATAGATGGTTGATGTCATTAGACCACACCCCTTCTCATTACAAAGATGCACATCACCTGATATGCTTAATTGGTAGTAGGCTTTCGGTCTATACAGCTTGGAGTAAGACAACATGCATACAGAGGATGATGTGGTGAAAATACTCATTTGCCTAATAATTCTGCACTCCCTGTAGAGCATAAAAAGATTTTCATTTGATGTTACTCTCACAAAAATAAAGATGCTGTCTAGCAAATGTACTGCTTAGGATAAGGAGTAATAAGTGGAACAAACATTGTTTTTGCAAGTATTTAGCCCTCAGAGCTGAGAACGTAACCACTTTTATTACCATTATTATTATGTGGGTTCTTCAAGACACGTTATCCAACATAATGTCACGTCATCACATCCTTGATGCAATATAAAGTGCTCAAGTGCTGCAACCACAAATCATAATGTAAAGGGAAAGTTAGTTACACATCCTGCCTCATAAATGAGGTAGTTTCAAGACCAATAAAAGTCCAATTTTTGGGAGTAGGGCGGATGGTGGTGGGATGGGACCGCTGCAAGACTTTAAACCAAGACTCCGCTTTGATTCCTGTGTGGAGCTGTTCTTTACTTCAGTGTTGTTTAGATGATTGTTTTAACTCAATGCATGTGTTTTTATGCTGTCAGAAGAAGAGATATGGTAGGAATAGGAGTATAGGAGAAAATTTAAGTGGAACATGGCATGAATATGTATTGTTTTTTTCTAAATGTTCAGGTACAAGACAATCTGAAATAAATTGTGTTGATGAAAACAAAGGGACCTAAGGTTAAACAAGCTTTATTTATAGATTTGCAGGCTTTATAGCTTCCTTACACATTGAAAGTAGATTTTAACAAATGGCTAAGTAGCTGATGAGTTTTGAGTAAAGAAAAAAAGGTTTTGTATTGATTTGTGTATTTATATTTTTTATTTTTAATGTATTACAATAAGATACATTTCTGAATTTGTCTTTCACTGTCCTCATTTTTTGGTGTGTGTGTGTGTGTGTGCATGTGTGTGTTGCAGCTCAGGAGGAAGAACAGTTGTCAGCAAGTCAGAAGGTTGGTAGTTTGAGCCCAGGTTTCATATTTACAGGTGTCTCCCAGCAAGACACTAAATCCCATACCACTAAACCGATGTGTTCACAGGTATAGATAGAAATAGAGAAAAAGCATTACTTTTCTTTTGGCAAGTGGTGGGAAACAGATGTTTTTCTGCTTTCAAATTAGGGTATAAAATTGTACCAGAGGCAAAATACTGGTCTTTATAAGGTTACTGGTGTAATCACTTCACATACTGACACACGCAAGGTATTGAACTCAACATTGTCTCAAATATGGCCCTTATTTGTGTGCAGCTTTAGGTAAAGGTATCTGCTCAGTTAAAGCAATTGAATACTAATATCACCATAGCAACATGTTTTGGGACTGGTTTGAGCAGCCACATAATTTTCTGAAACAAACAAACAAACAAAAAAAAACATCAAAAGTACCTCTTGTTGCAGAACAGCAGAATGATTCCCGGAATTCTTTTGATAGTTCAGTTTAGTCACAAATACATTGGGAAATGTCAAAACTCTTATTTTTTGAGACTCTTGAGTGCAAAGCGTTCTGTCCTGGAGCTTTTGTCATCACAAATCATCCACACTTCATTTGTATAGAAATGCTATTGCCAGTTTTAAAAGATCTGAATGGCAAAAGAGGGAAGATGTGAGAACTATGAATCATGAGACAAATGAGAACCCAGTGCTGGAAAACCTCGTCAAAGATGAAGTGATGAAATATGTCGTTTTTCAACAGCATGATTCACTAAAGCGTAATATCACCTCTGTTTATTTTTACCAAACCCAAATTTTCTAGTTATTTGGTTCACAGCTTGTCGTGGCCACAAGTTTCACACCACATTAATCAAAACTAATCTGTTGGCAAAGACCTTTGGGAGGCATTGTGGAGTCCTCTAATGAATGGTGTTTATGAATGCTAATCTGTGGCATGTAAACCTCCATTTTTGGCCGAGATAAGCCACAATAAGGTAAAAATGGATCTGTTAGTGTGTTCACATCAAGCACACTCAGTGAACTTCACTTGCAGGTTGATCTGAACCAGAGCTTGAGTTACAATATAAATGTAATGCCAAAATATTTAGTATTTCATGTTACTAAGAACCTGCCCATTTGAATAAATTAGGAAACATTTACAGAAGTTTTCATGACTGATAGTTTGTCACTTACACTCAACTCTAAACCATTTTGGTGAAGACAAAAAAAAAAAAAAGCCTTTCACTGCCAGGCCCCCCAGGTGAAGCTAGTAATTCAGTGTGGCTCATTGAAAAATGGCTTTACAAAAAGTCTGGTAACCTGAAACAATTCTAAAAGAAAATCACTTTTGGTTAGTATTTTATCCTGATAAGATTGAGATCTCTTGCACAACATATGAAAGCCATTACAGGGAAAGAAGTTCTAAAGGTCTAAATAACCACAATTTGAAGGGATTTTAATGGAAGAACATTAAGAACCACTATAATGGTAAATTATTGCACACGATTGCCCCAGACAGGCATGTACCTTAATGTTTCAGTGACATCATCAATGGCAAGCTCTCACATATGTCAAAGAGAAAGCAGAACAGTTGAAATGTGTCTGTCTTCCCGCTGCCTAAAACAATTTTCCGTTCTTACATGTCATATAAATGCATCAAGAAAAGCAAAAATTCAAGTTTTCCAGTGATGGTTTATAGAACAATAAAATAATTACCTTCTGATAAGAAAAATATGTGTGTCAAGGGTTTCTCAGAAATTTTATACTAATCTTAGGTGAAACACAAGAATGCTTGCTCTCCTTTAATCTTGATGTACCAAACCCTTTTAGTTGCTGCTTGTGCACTTGTTCAAAGAAGCTGGCAGCTCTGTTTCTAGTTCATCCAAGTCAAACACACTCCTCTCACTCAGGGTCCAAAGATGAGCTGTTGCAGAGCCCAGACCTTTCTTTGCACCATACCTCTGCATCTGGTTTGCAATGCCAGCTTGAACCTGCCTGGTTCCTCATGCAGTCATTGTTTTCTATATAATCGTCAGTAATGGGACTACTTGCTTACAATCAAGCAAACTTGAAGGGTAAGGTAAAAATAGATTTTGCATGAACAGTTTTGGGTGGGCTGTGTGCCACAGTCCTTGCCAACAATTTTCCCCACTTGAATGAAAATAGTGTTCACTGGAGGTGGGCATCAGTACCCCTCGCTCTTGTTTTTCTGTGGCTCACCAAGGCAGCCTGTCTCTTGTGCTTATCTGCTGCCCTTTCAATTAGATAGGGCCAACAGAGAAGCCTATTTGAACAGAGGTGTGCGTCACCTCAGGGCTATGGCTGCCACTGTTGAGGTCATGCTTTGAAAGGGAAATGGAGCACTACTGTTTCCTCTGAGCACTCTGAAACACAAGTGATTACACTGACTGATCTGTTCAAGCGACCCTGGTTGGTGGGGATCAAAGGCAGCCTAAAGACCACCTGGAACTTCTCTTGGCAGTGGACTTGGCCTGTAGTGAAGTGATACACTCTGGGAAATGGAGCTGAAGCACTGTACCTCTCATTCCCATCCTGATCTTCGTGAGAACACTGGCTCTTTGAGAGAGGAACTTCCTTTGCTTCAAGTGCCTTTTTTTTTTTTTGGTAAGCTTTCAGTGAGACATTTAAATATATCAAGATGAGTGATGGGGAGAAGAGGCCTCAGTTCAAAGCATCCAGCAATGATTTCAATGGTTTCACTGATCCATGGTGTTACTTTGGCACAACCTCGATAGACTAGTGATAAATTGAGTGGATTTGCCACAGATAAACAATTGGTTTCTTTGGTCTATACATTCTGGTAGGTCTGCCTGGACCTCCATGAAAGCTGGGCAAATAGTAGTCATACTCACATAAACAACCAATGCATAATATTCACATATACTGTAGGTTCATGTGTATTTTTGAAAAAAAATATTTTCCATGTTCACTGGACACAGACAATATCTGTGTGTACTTGAGGATAACAACAGACAAATGTACAATTTATATAACACATTTCAGAAAGAATACATGCATGCTCAATTTCTTTTCACTTAACAGTTAAGTATCACTTAAATATATAAAGGACAAACTATTGAAAAGGCAAAAATCATGAGGGGCTATAGCAAGAGTAAGTAAATGTTGCATCAATTAGGTACTAAATTCCTATCTATGGGCCAGTAGTGTGGTTTGCACCCTGCTTTTTTTTTTTAACCATGTGAAAAACACACCCAAATGTGGGTTCAGTAGAACAGAGATATTTGTGCATGGAATCACACAGTGGGTATAGAGTTCAACTCTTCATGCTGCATAAGTAAATAAAAGAAAAAGATCATTCTCAGTGGTCTGAAAATATGTCTACACATAAACTAATATTGCATGCATACAGACAATATCTTTTTCTTTTTACATGTGGTAGTGGTATATGTGGTTTTTACATGTCTATGAAAAAATCCATTTTGCGTGCTTTATTAAGATTAGCCTATACAAAACTGCTATGCACCACATTGACTGCATCTTATTGTGGTTCGATGCTTTCTTGGTATGCGGCTGAGGATGCAGGGCAGCTATTTCTAAGCAGACAGTGAAAGATTGGCAGCAAGTTTCTTAATCTATAAATGTTACACATTTGTATCCAGGAAAAAGTCAGTGTACCCAAACTCTATAAAAGTAAGCTTGCTCAGACTTAATGGTTTTGTTTGTTTCTGTTTCCATTGCATCCGCCCGTGTCACTGTGGCACATAGCAGATGAAATTTGTTTTACTCAACACCAGCGGAAGTAAATGCTTAATATCCTCTTTAGTTACAAGTGGAAAAAGACACAAGGAAGTTTGTTTCCACCACCTCAGGTCTTTAATAGTCTGTTTCTCTTGTCGCTGTTCCATGTGGTAATTTGCCAACCATGTGTCCCTGGCAATGTATCTGTAGTTCAAACGTTACCTTTAAGAGAGAGATCTGCCTAGAATGACTATAAGAGTACATTTCCACTCTACAACATTATCTAATCTGTGCCACACAAGACAGGAGAAATCAGGAGGTTTTTAGTCATTTTAACATAATTGAATGTGCTGATCTTTTTCATTGAATATGACCACACAAACAATGATCATCTGTCCAACCTGTACAATTTTCCTGAATCAGTTTTTTTTCTTTCTTTTTTTCTAAACTTGAGCCAGTTCTATCTTCTCTCCGCGGACCACATACCTAAACAATTCACTTGAGAGGAGATTTTTATCTCCCCCTTGTACTTTCCTCCTGAAGAAAACGCGACTTTATGGCATTACGATGATAAATCCAAATCTGGACTGGACAAAGATGTTTCAAATATGCCATTATGAATATGCAAACAAATGTTTTTTTTTATTAAAGGCTAGTTCTGTGCAGGGACAACTCTGGAGTCACTGGGGCTGAGCTGGAACTTTAGAAAAGAATCCAGCACAAGCTGCTGAAAATAAGGGACAATTTGACATCCTCTACACAACACAGCAAAGAAACCACAAACTGTGTCCAGTGAGAGGCTTTGTCAAGTCCAATGTCAATACATAGTTCCTGCCAGCAGCCATCACTTTTCTGAACAAGGATTTATCATCTTCCTCTGTCATTATTGTTTCGTTTGCTCAATATCCGATAGCATGGTCTCCTGCTCTCGCCTTTACCTTTGGTGTAGCTTACAGGTGCTGATTGATGGCTCATTCAGCTCACTTGTGACTGCTGATGGTTTCCCCTTAAATTAAAGGCGCTATACCTGATTTTGCTAATTTGCGAACCGTGAGCGAGGTGAAGAGTGTAGTTTAAACTGTAAGCCCCGCCCCTAACTGTTTCTCCCAGTGAGAAACGCTCCTGCTCTCGTTTTTCTCTCCTCCCACTCAACATGCAGGAAATATCGTTCACGTTTCATACTCGTGCACAAAGAAACTCTCCAGAGAAAACTTGCATCTTCCAGTGAAATTACTCTTTTGGTTGCAGTAAATGGCTGCGGATCAGCTAAATGACATTTTCTATCATAACTGGTAGTTTACCGTAACTACAGTTATGTAAACAGATGCACAGTTATGACGAGTTATGGTGTTATAGGCGACATTACAACATGACAGCCTGATAAAGTTTCTAACCGGCCACTTCGAGAAGCACTGATGTAAAGCTTTGTCGTGTTACGTTGTAAATATCATTATGTATTATATACGGTAGACCAGCAGAGGAAGCGCCAGCACCCGAGGACGTAAATGTTACTGAGAAGAAAGTTATTGAAAAAAATACCTGTCCAGGGGGACTTCGAGTCCACAGCTGCTCTCTACCTTCAGTACAATTCATCGAGAACACAAATTTTATTCCTTCTTTGGTCCCTCTTTCCTCCTCAGTTTTTATGCTTTCAGGCTGTTTTGTTGCGGTATCGCCACTTTCCCTTTGGTAGACGCCATGCAGTTCTGTTTACAAGTGCTGCCGTGCACGCGAGAGAGGAGGGCGCTTCTCGTTAGAAAACGCTGTGAGTGGCTGATAGGAAACCAAAACTTATGTAGAACGAACCGCATTGGCACGAAGAGAGCGTCACGCCATCCTTAGAAACCTAAACTAAAAAGGCCTGGATTCATGCATATACGCAATCAATGATTTATTTTTATGAAATTACCTCTTTTAACACACATTATACCGTGTAGAAAGCATTTCTCTGAAAGATATTAAAATAAAATCAGGTACAGTGCCTTTAACTGAATAAAAAATAAAAACATTTTATTAATCCCAAAGGGATATTTCAAAATTTAAGACAGATTTCATAACTTTACAATGTCAAAACTCTGCGTTCCTGACTCATTTGATGGTGCACTGATATTTCTAGGGTACATTTCTGGAAAACTTTTTCCTCCAGGACTCCACATGCTGTTTCAGCTAAGTTTTGCTTGATGCACCATGTCACATACTAGCAAAAGGTTATCAACACACTGGCCGTTTTGAAAGTGCACTGTGGCTAATTCAGCAAAGAGACACAAGAATTTGAGGAGGGGATGGGAGGGACTGTTACATTCAAGAGCAAGTTAAATCACCTCACAACTCAGCAACATGATTTCAGAGAAACAGGACCTGTTTGTCTTTGGTCACATTCAGGTCAACGATACAGACCACACTCGACACAAGCTTCAGGGCTTTAATGTCAAACTTCACTACCTTCATGTCACTGGAAATGATCCATAATCATCAGTCAGTCCCGTGTCCTCTTCCATCCTCTTGCCACTCTGCACCTGCACCATCCCCTGCCTGGCAGGCTTTGTTTCATGTCCTTCAAGAAAATCCTCACAGTCAGAAATCTCATTCCACTATTGATCAACACCAGGAATCCCAGGATTTTCAGTTTCTTCCTCCCTCTGCCAGAGTTAATTGCTCCACACACTCCCTGCTCCCACCCCCTGCTGGTTGTCACCACTTTTGAATGTTTGCTCCACCTATTCCACCTGTTCAGCCCTTTCACACAAAAGTTTTTGTTTCATATTAGTGTGCTCTTGTTGAGCTATGCTGATTTTCATCTATCTATCTATCTATCTATCTATCTATCTATCTATCTATCTATCTATCTATCTATCTATCTATCTATCTATCTATCTATCTATCTATCTATCTATCTATCTATCTATCTATCTATCTATCTATCTATCTAAAGTGAAATCAAGCTGGAAAATAAATCTAAATGAAGGTCATGTTTTTATTTGATTTAATTTTTTATCTCATTTTCCTTTAGCTGAACTTGAAGTGAAAATATGCTCACACATGATAAGTTGGATCAGGTGGTTTCTTCACTAATTTTCTTCAACTGGGGCCGTATACATTAAAGGCAGAGTTTGTAAAAAATCATAGGTCAAAGACATAAGAATGTGATATATAATTCAAAACTGAGTTTCTATTGATGTGTAATTGCTGCACTAGAATAACTGTTATGTTTATTTTCTTAGAATGAGTCATTTATATCTACTTGCACATACGGAGGCTGCCATATTTGTTCCACCATTTTTACTACGGTGTCCCTGAATGGACAAAACAATGTGTGTGAAGTGAGAACTCTCTGAACTTTAAAACTGCTGTACCAGCTTTGTTTAATTGGAGTTAAAGCACTGTTTGGGATCAGTAGTGCCTTAAAAGACAAAAATAGTTACTCATAGTACAGTCATAGCTAAAACTGAGACCACTGGATCCGCTCACAAATGAAAACATCTTTATGTCTGGGAGAATTTTGGCCACTAACGGCCACTGTACATTCACAACAGTGCTTGGAATATGAAGTCATTTGAAAGAAAACATCTTTTCTTTCAAATACCAATTTTTACCACTAGATGTCAAATGCATGGAAACTACATAAGCCTACCAGTTTTTATTGCAATATTTAAGTTGCGCAATTCTGGCGAAAAAGCTGATTTGGACCAGGCCATCACAGCCATCAATAAATGTTTCCAAGCAGTAATTGGTCAATCCAATGGACTTAGATGTCATGTCATCTAAAATTCCATTTACAGTACCTGGTACTGCTGTAACCCCACTCTGAGACTGACACGTAAAATTCATTCTTACACTTTGTTGGAAGTGTGAGTGAGACACTTGATAAATACTGTAACTTTTAAGTGCAGCTTTTAACTTAGAATTTTTTTTCTCAGAAGCACTCTTTTAAGGGTCATCTTGGGACTAATTCTAAGAAGTTTGTTAAATAAGGCCCCAGGTGTCACACTGGTGCATTATCACAATGGTCAGCTTGAGGTTTGCTGAAAAAGCAGTGGTAACAACTGTCCTGATTCTGATTTTTAAAATTCCATCTGTGGAGCTAAGCTGATGTCTAAAATAAGAACAGGAGTATTTGTGTGCGACTCTACACTCTGTCTGCTACACTATGAGTGGCAGAAGCTTCTATTCTGAATTTGGGCTATCTGACAGGGATACACCTAAATATGGATTTTCATTTTCTCAGTCCACATCGCGCTCATGTTCACCGCAGCGCAAAAGCGGAGACTTTATGGATAAAAGAAGATGGTTTGGAACACAACTGAGCTTTTATCCCCCTTGAATTAATTTGATTTTCAGTAAAATCAGACACACTTTTCACTTCGGTCTATCAGCTGATTGCTCCAGTGTGCGACATCATATCTGATGTAGAGATCTGATGATGCATACAGTGTTCAAGATTATATTTTATTCCTTCAGTATCTGATATGAAAAACAGCCAAGTTGAATATAGTGTTGAGCTGAGTATGTAGTAGAAACTGGCTGGGGCGATGCTGGGTGGTGCCCTCCTGGATGAACCAAGTTAATTAGGCCGTGACAGACCCGTGGGGGCTAAGGCAAATCACACTTTTTCACAAAATGTTAGGTCTGGTGTCAGTTTACCAGTACTCACCTGTATCATGTCCTCTAGCAGTCATCGCCAGAATAAACGTCCCGCTGTGCAAGCATCCACAGCCCCAGCAACTTCTTTGGTTCAGTCTCCTTAATAAATCCTATTTATTTGCAGTCTGGTTTTTTGTCTGCTTTTGGGTGCTGGCTGTACAACATATTAACATTCTAATAATTCATTAATGCAGGTGTATGACCAACTTGATTTGATCCATAGAAAAAGGATTTATTTACTTTCCGTTAAAGCATAAATTACGTTTAATTTATCTACTCACTGCACTAACATTTAGTTTGAAAAATTGAAATTGTAAATTACTCTCTAATAATGTGCTTATGTATGAACCAATGTAAAAAGGCAGTAGGCTTCTTGGGCTTTCTTAAGTTAATTTTTGTTCCAACTTTCAGATGTCACGGCTTCGATTTCTTCAATACATAAACGAAAGCTGACTTGCAATTTAGAACATCATTAACAATTTCTTGGCATGCTTGGCTGAAGATACAGGGATTGTCAACAAATTTGCAAAAACAGTCATTTAGAAAGCCAAGTTGTTATGACCTGAGACCAAAAATGTCTCTTTGTCATCCAATGAGTTTATCAAGTTAGTCTTCTGCGAGAATAACATGAAGAGTAAGAGAGTTTTAAATAAGTGGTAAAAAAAAAAAAAAATAGCACTTGGATTCTGAGTGACTTTGTGCTGAAGCGCTTTTCAAAAATGGTTCTAAAAAACGGCCTCCTGCCATGAGCTATATGAAATCTGAAATATTGGCTTCGACAGGGGAGTTTAGGATAAAGAGCCAACCTGCGTCTGTCTCCAGGAGGAACTAAACCTGAGTCTGTTGGAATGTTCCAGACCATAGAGAGATTCTGTGGAGCAGATCGGAACTCAGACGAGTAGACTATTGTGAAGGGATTATTAGTTCCCATGTAGTCCCCGTGCTCTACAGCCCCCCCTGTTTTGTCTCCACACTCGTCTTTGTGTTTGACTTTACCTCCTGGTTCCACTGAACTGGCCAAATTAGGCTTTGCTCCTTAAAGATTTGTGTTCATTAACTACCTGACTCAGCATCTGGTGGTCTGGTTTATTGGGAGGATGATCAAAAATAAAAAAAAAAAATGTTTCCATGACACTGAGCTGAAAATGCTTGAGAATGCCACATTTCTCAGGAGCACTTTGAACCTTCATTCTTTTAGTGCCTTGTCCTTCCTTTCCAATGGTTTCAATTTGACCTGACCTGAGAAGAAGAGAACAATTTGCCATTGGCTGCAGTTCGGGCTCTGAGGCGACCTCAGCCAACCACAACACTTGGTGGGCCTGAGGACTTGTAAATTAGAAAAGCTCACCCAAGTCCCCTGTCTTTTGATGAATTTACTGAATTTATTTATTTATTTTTCTTTTAATCTGGGCAGAAAACAGAAGTAGATTTGGCATCATTCAGTCAGTCTTGCAGTACAGGGTCTCATAAATTTTGGGCTGAGTTTTGTAATTACTCAAGACGATCTGCCTTTCCCCTTCATACATCTGTCTGGACGATGAGGACAGATGAAGAGACTCAGCTTGCTCCTGTACTGTTTTCACTGGGGTAGTGCTGCGCGGAACCATTCCCAAATCCTGTGCCTGGTAGCCTATTTATGGTCTCTTTCATGCCTCACCTACTTTCAAAAACATTCCATCATTTGTGCACCATTAAGTTTTTCTGTAGATGGATATGAGATTCCCTGGAATACTCTTTCCAGTCTTCTAATCTTGGATACGATTTTGACACATTTGTGACTACTTTTATTCTTTGTGGTCAGACACTAATATGAGGCAGTAGACACAAGATTAACAAAATCTCTGGTGGAGACAAGGGACAGTATCTCAGCATGGCTGTGTCTAATGCATACAGAACATGTTTGGGAATGCCTAAATATATTGTAGGTGTTAACCTGTTTAAAACCACCTGGGCGCCGGCGCCCAGGCTGTGTTTTAGTCACACTTTTCTAATTTATATTTTCAGAAACTAGAAGGTGTAAGCTTTCAAATGATGTCTCACACAAGTAATTTGGCCTTACAGTTCCTCTGTTATTTGCATTTCCATTTGGGTATGCAAAATAGGCGAGGATTACTTAAAAAGGTGGGAGTTAAGAGGTTAAAGGCATTATAAAAGATGTTTCAACAATTTTTGCGATTTTCGATGAAATTGGGTTAACTACCCCATAGCCTATGCCATAATTAATTACAAGCTTCAAATATATAAATATTATTATACATCAGCTGTGAAAGTAATGGGGCTGAAAAAACATCCGCCAATATCTCTGCATTTCTTACATTTTTCATTTGTCTACTAGCCTGTCAATTACTCTTACTACTGTAGTAAGAGTGATTAACGGTCAATTCAATGGGTAATAGGCGAGACTGATCAATGAGAATGATTGATTAATTGGTGAGAGTATACTGCGTGCCAGAAGCGGCTTGCTCTTGTCTGATGTTTCCAGCAGGTAGCTAACAATCATTCTGCTAGCAGTTAGCAACGATCAAACAGCATCTGTTTTTATTGCATTTGTGACATGATGGGACAATCTGTACCTGCTGTCAGCTAAACATCGGAGTGGCTCGTGAACATTGTGCTGTGGTTGGGGGAGGGAGCTGTGAATCTAGCAGGTTGGTCTTGCGCATGCGCATTATTCAAAAACTCGCAGTCTCTGCTTTCTGAAATGCCGAAAACATCTTCTATAGCGCCTAGTAAGAAATGCCCTTAAGAGAACAGTTATTTATTGTGCTATCAATCATTGGAATATTTGCCAGCTGCAAACTGAATAACAAAGTACTGTGTCTTTCAAGTACATTTGAGAATGCACTGTATAAATTTGTGATTTGGACTGAACACACCTTCTATTTAAATTTAATAAGGAATGTAAGAATGTAATGACTAATTTAGGATGTTTACAGTGATGTCTGCAGTGTTTTACTGCTTTTAGATTACCATTGTGGGTTGATTACATCTTGCATTTTGTATATTGTTTTGTGTTGTCTTTTTTTGACCCAGGAGGACAAGCTCGTCCCACTTTGGGTATAGCTCGTCGGAATCCTTTTAAAGGCAGGGTAGGGGATCCTGAAAAAATGGTTCACGCAAACTACATTTTAAAAAAAATACATCCGCCCAAAGCCATGCCTCCAGCACGCAGGAACATGCATCCTGATGGCTCACGAGCAGGTTGCCGAAGACAACCGAAAGCAGCCGAGTGGCTAGCTTGCTAGCTAGCAAGTAAACAGCTGATTTACAGCATTTCTAAAAGTATTAATTTGCTCACCTCAAACTCCTTATGCAGTGTTAAACATCCACACTGGAAATTTCAACACCTCCACGACTTGATCCACGTCTATGTCTTTTCTTTTCGGTTGATCTGAAGAGCGAAAAGCTACACAGATAACAGCAGCAAGCAGCCATGTTTGTTAGAACTGTAAGACGTTCATGGCGCGTTGCGAGCGTGGGGGGATGGGAAATGTGGGAGAGAGAGACAAACGGCAGTTGAGTTTGATGGACATATCATTCAATCGTTAAGAACGGGTCATTCAAGATGATTGGATGGGGTTTTTTCAGTCAGGTGACTTAATGTTTTTACTTTTGTGTCAGAGAATTTAATTAATTGGCTGCAATTTGAATGTGATGGAGATTTTCAGCATTTGCTACGTCCCCAACTCAGCTAGGGAAGAGGGGGTGGTAACATTGAAACCACAGAGAATGAAGAGGACCATACTCTGCCGTCCTCTTCAGAGCATAGTAAAAAATGCTCCTGGAAAACATCATCCACTAACTAACTATAAACAATAATAAACCTGCCGAAGACAAACAGCAAACATCATATTCCATCATGTCCTTTTCCAATAGATGTGTTTGTTGCAAACTTCCTGGATAAACTTTAAAGCACATTTCCAAATGTCCTGCAATAAGCTCTGCTAATTTTATTTGCACCTATCCAGCTTCTCATGCAATCCATTATCTCAACTCTTTTAACTCTTCATTTTTCCAAATACTGATCTATTCTATGGAAATCAGCTGAAGACAGCTGTTCTGATTTTTTTTTTCTTCTTCTTCTTACTTGTCCTGTTCAGCATCATAGCAAGCAGAATGGAAATCCGATTGCTTTATTGTGTTGAACAGTTTTGCTTTACTGAGGGGAGCTTTATGAACACAAGGCTCCCCTTGATATCCTGTTTATTCATTTTATTTCTTTAATTAAACATTTGTCTATAACAGCATTCCATACCATACTGCTGGGCTTGACAAAGGAGAAATGAAAGTTAACAGAGGTAATGATAGAAAGTGGAACAGAGAGAAAGGAGTGAGGAAGTGGAAGAGAGAGAGAGAGAGAGAGAGAGGAGAGAAAACATGAATCCACTTACACAGTTCACTGGTGCATCTGTACAGAAACCCCTAAACAACACTCCAAGGTCTCTGTTGGAAAACAAAACAAGCAATCCCCTACAGGAGGACCTGCAGGTGGCTTAAATATCCTCAGATCATACAAACACACGCAGGACTATGCAGAGAAGAGGTAAAACCTAATCAGTGCAAGCAGCTGTTCTGATTTGATACAGTTGATTGTTGGCTAAATGAAATGAAAAATACTTTATTTATCCCATAAGGGAAATTCAGTATTGTAAAAGCTCAATCTTTTTTTTTTTTAATAAACAAAAAAAGTCAGTCAGTCTTGTTCTTTAGGGTGATGGCTGCCGGCAGGAATGATTTCTGTATCTCTCCGTCCTACAGCGAACCTGACGCAGCCTCCCACTGAACACACTGTTGATTCTTCACCGTGTTGTGGAGAGGATGGGAAGAGTGCTCCATCATCTTCATCAGCTTGTGCAGCATTCTTTTTTGAACGATCAGCTCCAGCGGCTCCAGAATTATCCCCAGCACAGAACCAGCTTTCTTGATCAACTTGTTTAGTTTCTTTAAGTCTCTGGTTCTGATGCTGCTGCCCCAGCAGATGGCTGCAAAGCTAATTGCACTTTCCACAACAGACTTGTAGAAGATCTGCAACATCTTGGTGCAGACGTTGAATGATCTCAGCTTCCTTAAGAAGTAGAGTCTGCTCTGACCTTTCTTGTAGATGTAGTCAGTGTTGCATTTCCAGTCGAGTCTGTTGTTGAGCTGAACTCCAAGGTATTTGTAGTTCTCCACCACCTCCACCTCCTCTTCCAGGATGTAGGTAGGACTATGCTGCTTTTTCTAGCTCCTCCTGAAGTCAACAATCATCTCTTTAGTCTTGCTGGTATTTAAGATGAGCTGATTGTTACTGCACCATTTCACAAACTGATTGACCAGTTCCCTGTACTCGGCTTCTTGTCCATCACTGATACACCCCACAACTGCAGAGTCATCAGAGTATTTCTGCAGATGACAAGACTCATAGTTGTACTGGAAGTCTGAGGTGTACAGTGTGAAGAGGAATGGTGAAAGTACAGTCCCTTGTGGTGCTCCAGTGCTGCTGATCAACACACAACCTTTCAGTCTCACAAACTGTGGTCTGTTTGTTAGGTAGTCGTAAATCCAGGTGGTTGTGGAGGGATCCACCTGAAAGTTATGGAGCTTCTGACAGAGCAAAGCAGGCTGAATAGTATTAAATGCACTTGAAAAATCAAAGAACATGACCCTCAAAGTGCTGCCTGACTGGTCCAGATGAGAGTGGGCTCTCTGAAGCAGGAAGATGATGGCATCTTCAACCCCAAGCCCATTATGATATGCGAACTGTAATGGGTCCTGAAAGGTATTAATTTACATAAAGTGCCACTGGCATGAAATTTGCGTTTTTTGAGGTTTTTGAAAATATATTTTAGTTTCCCTAGCCTGCCTATGACCCCTAAGGGGTTAAATTATAGATTCACGTTTCCTTTTTCCCTGGGTGAGTCTGCCTTCATGACGAAGTTAGCATTCACAAATGGGCTGATTGGCAGTTTGGCGTATTTTAGTCCTCGCGCAGCTTGTGATGCCATGACTTCCAGCCAATTACCCCCCTCCCCCGAACTACACTCTCCAAGTCCCTCCCTCCGAGACCTAACGACAACAAACCGACATCATGGCGTCCATTCGCATCAGAACTGCTCTGTACCTGGTGTACGAAGGACAACAGCAATCTTTTTGTCCTCCCCACTGAAAAGCTTGTGGATGATTTAATTTCTGCAGGAATGTGCCGACCGAACTAACAGAAAATCTCCCTGCAGCTCTGTCTCCTCCTCAGGAGGTTGTAACGGCTTCCAGCCCCCACGAAGAAACACAAAGTTTCTAATAAACATTTCTCATCATATTCGTGTCTTATCTCTGAGGGAAACTGATGTTTGTGATGATTCCAGTTAATAATTCTTCCCATTGTGCGCGGGTGTTCGGCTGCGGACTCGGGTTTGCAATCAGGAATGAATCTGTCACCGCCATACGTCCTGTTAGATCCACAGAGACTCAATATGAACTTCTTCAAGCCTGACGTGCAGCTGTGTTCAACAGAACACAGCAACTCTTCTTTTTTACTCAAACATGAGTGTGTGGAGAGGCACGTGTCTGCAGGTTACTGCTGAGTGTATGGGTGAATGTCTCCAGGTATCTCTGTATCAGTCCGCCTCCTCTCCACGAAAGCACTATGACAACACATGGTAACAAGCGTGCCTTCTGGTCCCGCCCACCGAACCTCGGTCATTGAACGCCAGTGCTAACAGCAGTGCTAACTAGTAGCACCTGCTATTCTATGACAAGGATGAGTTACAGCGAACGATCCTTTCATACAGTATTGAGGTACTTAGAGTCGCACTAAAAAGGGACCAAAAGTCGCCGGGAATTTCATGCCACTGGCACTTAAAATGATGTGTTTGAAAAGAAAACTCAAGGTTATACAAGAATGATTCAAATGCCTTAAGGGTTTTAAATGACCTTGCAATCTTAGTTTAATCCTCTACAATTCAAGAATACTCAGCAGAAAGGCAACTTTTTTTTTCCCTGCATAATTTGATTTCTTTCTTGGCTTCAGAACAGACTGACTTGAATTTAGTGTAGTCATTATAGCATGTACTGTATGTCAGCATCCAGAGACACCCCAAAAATCTTTTTCATTTGACATTGTAATGAACTTGGAAGAAGGGGGAGAGAGAGAGACGATGACTCTCTTTTGCCTTTGTATTTTACTAATTCCTTACTGCAAAGTTGCTGATATATTTAACGGCCAAATTTGGCATTTCTGACAAATTTGCGTTGTTATGAGTTTAGTTTGAAACTGTCATGAAGTGGTGATGTGAAGTGGAAGACCCAAATGCAGGAATATGCCAGAAGTCAGGTAAACTCAGGAACAGAGGGATTTATAAAACAACTAAGGAAGGCAGGCAAGCTGAAATAGAACATGCTTACTGGGTTGACAATGGGGAACAATAGCTACATTTACATGGAGGTAAATATACAGATTGCTTTTGTCGGAGCTTTATCAGAATGAAAATGATCAATGTAAACACCTTTCAAATGAAAAGTGCCAAACTAAAAGAATTTTCATTCTGTGGAGTAGAATAGTCCTTTCCCCAAATCAATTGTGGTATGTGAACGTTAAATCAGGAAGTTGTGAGGTTGTGCTCTTACAGCGCATGAACGTGCAACGAGTGATATTTCCTCATTTTGTAAGATGGCAGTGAACGACAAAATTCCCTGGACAGCGGCACAAAATTTATTTCAAATTCAAACTGTCTCTATGCCATTTCCTCTTCGTTGTTTGTTGTTGGAGTGCATGAGTATCAAGCTGCTGCTTGATTAAAGTACTGCAAAAACTGAAACCATGACAATCAGGTTTTAGACCTGAGAATAGGAACCAAGATGGGCCTAAGATAAGACCAAACCAATGCAAACTCCATGTATCATGACAGAAACTGTTTCACAATTTAAATGGGCAAAAGTGAGAAGCTGTCCAAATGATCAAGATGTATAATTAATCAATTTTCATATTGTACTGCCATAAAAAAGTTATGGGGTAGTCATTGACACCTCCTTAAATTTACACCGTCAGATCAGCTCAGTAGTCAGCAATGTATTCTTCCATCTGAGGCTAGTTGGGAAAGTAAAGCCCTACCTATCGAAGAAAGAGTTGGAAACAGTGATCCACCTGTTGATCATGTCCAGACTCGACTACTGTAACTCCCTCTACTTCGGCCTTGATCAGATGTCCCTGCACCGATTACAGCTTGCCCAGAATGCAGCAGCCCGCTTGCTGACTGGGAGGAGGAAACGGGACCACATATCCCCAGTGCTCGCTGATTTGCACTGGCTTCCAGTCAGCTTCAGGTCCCAGTTTAAAATCTTATTACTTGTTTTTAAAGCCCTAAATGGCCTGGCTCCCCCCTACCTGTCTGAGATGCTGCACTTTCATGCCCCCTCGAGGGCTTTGCGGTCCTCTTCTCAGCTCCTCTTAAAGGTCCCCCCCTCCAGACTTAAGTCGGGGCGCTTGGTGGGGTCGGCAGCTGCTGGTGTTGGTCCGCTGGGGCCTGGGCCCCCAGACTGCGGGGGGCTCCAGCTGGGCTCTTTGAGGGATGCATGTCCGTTCTTTGGGTGGGGTGGCTGGGATCTGGGCCTCTAAGCCAGCTCGATGACGTGCCTAACTTCGTGCGGCTGAAAACACACAAGCATCTGAATCCCCAGTTGTTCCACTGGAAACAGGGAGGTACAGACCCGATCTTCAGATGTTTGTGTGTTTTAAGATGCACAATGTTAAGCACGTCAGTAAACGCTAGCTGGCTAATGCTAGCATGCTGTGAAGTGCCGGTGTCGTGCGGTGTTGTACCCCCCCGGCGACAAACAAACGTGTATTTTATTGTAAAGTTCGTCCCTTCACCGCGGCGAATCGATCGCTTTGATCCAGCTTTGATCCAGTATCACTTCAGTCTGGAATGAAAACTTAAGTATGTTTGGAGTTTATACGATTTAAACAGTATAACAGAGCAGGAACGGCTGTTGTTAACATGGCCCGGAAGAGGAAGTGCCCAAATACCGTGAAGTTCCGGTAAGCATGATAATCCCCTATTGGCTGGAAGTCAATGGCGTCATAAGCTGCGGCTTTATTTGGTTAAATTAATATGAAAATAATTGCTTTTGGACGTTTCAAAATAGTTATCGATTCGGGTCGTGCACCACTGTGATCGATTTAATAATGAATTCGTACAGTCCTATTGTAATAGTTCTTGTTGTCATTACAATCTCGGTAAACAGGTAAACGGCTGTGAGACTTTTTAAATATGGCGGGGCTGGTAGAAGCGGAGCTCATGCAAGGGGCACGGCTTGCCAGTTCTACCTATCACCAAACACCTACGTATTTCAGTTCCTATGGAACCCGAAAAGACCCTGCCTCGGAGTAGGAGCTAAAGAGGTTATAGGAACTGAGGTCCGAGGTCCCTAGTTCCTATATGGCCAAATGCACAAAAAAACGGCCTGGTTCCTACAGTCCAAAAGCGCCTATTCTGGCGAGTCTGGCTGAACAGTCCACTAGCCCTCTGCCCTACGCGGTTTGGGACGGCCCTTAATATGGCGGAGCCTCCGTGGGAACGCGCAAATGGAGGGGTAGTGTGTAGGGGTAGTGTTTAGGGGCCGGTTTGGGGGATTGGGCCTTTGTGTTGCCGTGAATCAGGAAGTCCGGGCCAGCAGGAGTTTTCTCATGAATATTAATGATGAAGGCGTCACCATCTTTGCCCAAAATATCACCACCCAGCTGTCAATTCTGTTGAGACTGGCAAATAGGAACACAGGCCTGCCCATGACGCATTTGACACATCTGGACCCTTCGCTTTGGGCCTCACTTTGGGTAGGGGTGGTGCTGAATGCAAGCATTTTCAAATTTGAACTGTTAATTTCAGCAAAAACAGTGGGGGCACAAACGTATGTTTCGTGAGTAAGAACAGCCCCCTGTAGCCATGAGCTCTCCCGCAACATTTCTGAGTTGGTCATGCAGTTATCCATTTTGATCTAGGGCCTACTAAAACAAAACATTTTTGAATCATGCAGCAGCAAGGTCAGAGGTTTTCTGTAATTGATCTGGATACGGCATGTCTGCATTGATTCTGACAGTGATTTGGCTGGCATTACAGTTCGTGGTCAGTCAGTTAAGGTAGGGATCACTTTCCAGCTTTACTCTTTATCATTTTTAAAAAACAAGTTGACTATGATTGCCATGGCATTTCATGAGTAAAAATCTCATTTGCTTGCATTTTTTTTTGTTTATGAAATAGAGAGAAATGGTTAATGTGATGGGAGTGGACTTGATGAGTGTGGAAAAAGGTGTGTATGTGTGTTTATTGGGTGAGGTTGCCCTTTCTTCCTCACTAACCTCCCCCTTGAACCACATTGATAAACAAAGATCATGAGAAACTAAGAAATGCTTAAAGCATGGAGAAATATTTCAATTGAGCCAGCATGCATAACTGCACCTCTGCGCACCATAGGAATTTGAAACGGATAAATCTGTAAAGCACACTGCTTTATGCTTTGTCCTAATTGGCAATCATGATGTTATATCTTTTTTGAAAAGTCATCCACTTGTCATCAGTCAGGATTGTATGTAAAACAACAAACACTCCTCCAAGGATCTCATTTAAATTCTCTTAAGGCCCATATTATGCGCTCTTACCCCATCTGAAACAATTCTTTGATATTGTAATGTAAAATAAGAGTCATGGTTTTATCAAATCTGTGCTCAGTTGCAGCACTTCAGCTGCACCACGTACCTTACTTTTTCTCCTCTTTCAAACTCAACTCTGAGTGCGTTGCGCGAGCAGTCGCAACAGCTTTGTTGTTTCTCGTCTCTACCAGTGTTTTGCGGGACAGCATGCCAGTAGAGTCCTCTCTGAGGTGAGAGACCATCACAGGCTATATCCGAATGCACACCCTATTCCCTACATAGGGCCCTAGATAGGGATTACGCCATTTTGTAGGGGTTGTCTGAATGTCCAGAAAGAAAAAAGTAGTGCATTCAAAATTGCCTACAATGCATCTTAAAAACTCTTGAGCTTCGATGGTCCCTGGACAGGTCAATATAGACCACAAAGCATTGTGGTCTGGAGCGCTGAATGGTGCGAGGTGTTGGACACATCTAGTGGCAAAAAACCTGCCTAACCATGGACATATTCAGCTGTCACCGCATACCACGGCTTATTAAGAGGTGAACACCAGCTGTAATGAAAGTTATGTAGGTAACTGTGGTTCTGTGAATTCCTGGATGACTGCCAGTCAGCTGGCCGACACGTCACCTGATTGACAATTGACCTATGGCTAAGCCACGCCCCCTGCACTCACTCGGACAAACAAACATTCGGTGACAGGCGCTATGTGACATCTCGGGAGATGACAGCTGTCAACACGGACAACAGACGCGTGATCAGACAGAGAGATCGTGACAAGATAAATTAAAAAACATAAAAACAATACAAACAAACAAAAAGAAATTGTTCAGAAGTCTTAAACTGGGAGTAGAAATCAGCCTGTGAATCTCTGGATGTGACTCGTGTCGCTCCCTCAGTTTCTTGCACAAACTGCTGCATGGCTGCTGTTGTTGTGCCAAAAAGTGATCATCTGACAAAAACTGATCAAACAGCCACGGAAGCGCAGCAGTCTGGCTGCAGCTTGGAAGCCAGAGGCGTGTCGTTTTCGACGTTACTACACGACACCTGTACTACACGACAGCGTCTTATGTACCGTTACCACGTACCAAAACTAGCATGTTTAGCTAGCGTTAGCCAACTTAAACTAATGTTAGGGAAGGTAACTTCATATTTCTTTCAAGCAAAGTGACAACATGTTGCCTCGAATACGATGTTGCCTTACCTCAGAACAGATGTAGACATCCTTGTTCATTTTATCCACGTTCAGTTGATGTGGTCTGCCGCATAACTTTGGCTTGATGTGACTTGGTAAAAGGCAAAAAAAATACGCCCTGTCACCCAGCCACTCAGGATACCTAGTATCGGAGTTGCATGTACCCCATGCACACGTTTGACCATTTTAAACTAAAAAGAACACATAAAAACGAACAAAAACGGACTAACTTCAATGCATTTCAATGGACGTTCAAGCAGAGAATGTCCGAGTGTATGGGATAGCTGTGCGCACTGTGATTGGCTCATCGCGTTTGGGGGCGTGGTTTAGCCATAGGTCAATTGTCATTAGGACTCGACCAGCGAAGAGCGCAAGGAGCTTTGTTTACAGAAGGAATGAAACAGAACTATCATTCCATAACTCTGAGACTACAAGAGATGACATCAGCCCAGTCTTATACTGTTATCGGCACAAGCATGTTATACAGGCTGTTATTTTGATAAAACAATGACATAAGTACTGAGAAAAATGACCATTTTGTAACGTTAACTAACTTAAAAGATAGCAACATGGTTTGACCGCACTGGCTGCTATTGACAAAAGATCATAAAATAAAAATAAATATCATGCAACGAGATTTGTAGCTCGCCTTCTTTGCCGCTTGCATTCTGGGTAGCCCTTACTCACTAGGGTGGTGTTGGAGAATCTAAATATTGAGGGTGATTCAGCCCTTAAACTTGCCCCTCAACTTAACTTTCTGAGAATCGGAACAGCACTTGCACTTTGCGGGGGTGCGCATTTTTGAGATTGAGGGTTAAGATTGAGGGGTTGAGACAGGAATTGGAATTCACCCTTAGTCTTTTCGTAAGTTAAAACACCCCAGAAGACCATTTCAAGCACTTAGAGAATATGCATAAAATGGGCCCTTTAAGCTGTGGACATTTAGCAAAAATAATGTCCATACCTAACTATGCATCAAAAAGATTCTAAAGATTAGTTGTCTTCTGACAAGATCAAAAAGACTGACCACCCAGTCCAAAGATCTGCAAATGTGAAATAAAAGAATGCTTTTGCAGTTATCAAATCAATGTTACAGGATATTAAATGTTGGCTTTATAAACAAAATAGTGGTTCCATTTTAAACAGCTGGGATGAATTTAGAGAAACCAAGATCGGTGTCCTGTTTGTTGTTGTGTGCGAGTCTTGGATTTCACTGATTTCCCAGTGTCTTTGTGTTCCTTTTAACTCAGTTTCTGCATTGATTGTATCTGTCCAGTTATATCATCCAAACAAAAAGTCCTCTAAAGACAGTTCTTGGCCCTTCAGTCTACATTTATGCTTGCTGCTTTTTCACAAATCCTCAAATAGTTATTTAATTTAAAACAGTATTTTGTAAAGACCACAAATAATATGTACAATATGCTGCATGGTTCAGTCTGTGAACAACTGCGAAGACCACTTATTGAGATTACCATACAGGGTTACATGCCACTGAGGAGAACATTCAGTATTTTGGGGCTTCCAATGTAGCCAGCAGATATTCAATTTAATTCAGTTCAGGCTCAGCTATATTTGTATAGCATCAGTTCATGACGATGTCATCTCAGGGCGTTTAATAGACAGAGAAATTAAAGTCAAATTCATAATAGCCTAGCTAAGGAAACCAACAGATTGGATCAAATCTTGACTTGACCCGGTCCAACACCCTTTCCTGAGCAAGCACGGAGTGGTGGCAACAGTGGGAAGGAAAACGCCCTTCTAACAGGGAGGAAAAACCTCAGGCAGAACCCGGCTCAGGTAAGACGGCCATCTGCCTTGACTGGCTGGGGTGGGCAGAAAAGAGAGAGAGAAAGAGGGAGAGAGAGAGAGAGTGCAACTTTTATCCAGCCAGACCTGCTGAGAGAGGAGAAACACAGTTCATGATGCGATACTGTCACACGTTTCTACATGAAAAAGGCAGAGATGATTGGGAAAGGAAGAGCCCAGTGCATCATGAATACCACTCAGCGGTTTAAACCTATAGCAGCTTAACTATGAATTCTCAAAAAGGAAGGTTTTAACCCTAATCTTAAAGATAGAGAGGGTGTCTGCCTCCCAAACTTGAGTTGGTAGCTGGTTCCATAATAGAGGGGCCTGATAGCCAAATGCTCTGCCTCCCATTCTACTCCTAGAGACTCTTGGAACCACCAGAAGACCTACTGTCTAAGAGTAAAGTGCTCTGCTTGAAATATATGGAACTTTGAGAACTCTAATATATAATGGAGCTTGGTCATGGAGAGCTTTAAATGTGAGAAGAAGAATTTTAAATTCTATCCTGGATTTAACACGGAGTCGATGAAGAGAAGCAAAAACTGGAGAAATATGATCTCTCCTGCTGGTAGTCAGAACCCTTGCTGCAGCATTCTGGATCAGCATTCAGATGAGGGTACAGCATGTTTTCCTAGATCACATAAAATCCAGAGGAATGGGGGGAAAAAAGTTATTAATAATCCAAATTCCTTGTCATTTAACAATCCAGTGTTTCCCAACTCTGAACCTCAGGACCCACTGCCCTGCATGTCTTCGATGTTTTAATACGCCAACACCTGATTCAGATTCTTGAACTTCCTCATGAAGTTCTTTGCAGGGCTTTTAACGAGCCATTAATTTGATTCAGGTGTGGAAAATTAGGGTTGCCTCCAAGACAAGCATGACAGTGGGTTCTGTGTACTGGAGTTGAGAAACACTGTAAAAACTTATGATTTCTGATAACATTTTGCCATCTAAATTTTTTATTGATTCACTGATCAATAAAGCATTTTTCATTTAATTTTATTTCAATCTAAACCTCTTACTCAGCTCAGTAGCTGGGGTTCCATTCACTCACTGAATAAAATGGAGTGAATAAACAGGGCTGTATAGAGTCACAAGAGGTGGACAGTCTAGATTGCACTATTGCAAGGATACTCAATTTCGTCCTATGAGGGTCACAATCCTGGAGGTTTTCCATATTCCCATGCTCCAACAGACCTGACTCAAGTTAATGAATCATTTTGCAGAGCTTGATTGGCTATTGGATCTATTTAATTTGAATCCAGTGTGTCTGAGCAGGGAGACGCCCTGTGACCTTCATAGGACCGAATTGAGTATCCCTACACTAATGGTTGTAGTTAAGATGAAGCAGTTTCCTTAACTGCCAATAAGCCATGAAGAGAAACATGCAATAACTGTGGTGGACATCCACTACAGGAAAATTCTTCAAGAATTTGCTTTAATTTCAGATTTATCTGGAATTTCATGCTACTCAACAGTGCACAGCAGCGGTGCAGAAGTACAGTTATTGATGTTTTGTGCCAGCAGGTCTGGTACACTCCAAAACAATGTATGCATAAAGTTTACTTGCGCTGTAAATCAGACCGAGATTTTGGAGGTTTGGGTTGTTTTCGATTTTAGAAATTCCCTCTTTTGGTGGCTCTGTTGAGGGCAGCATTGAGCTTTAGCTTACCTGTTAGTAAAACCTTTTGATTTTCTAAACGCAGAGGTCTTTAGATGCTGTGTACTTCAGGTACACTTCCAATAAATGCGTCACATATTGCACTTACAAAAAATTCCTTCAACCCAGGCGAGGTCTTAAAAGATGCAGCTATGAATGACTATCCCAAGCACCAAAACAAGAATTTACTGTACACTGAAGTGCTTCCAAGTGATATTTCACACTTTGTGTCAAGAAATTAGAAGTACAGATATGTTGTTACTTGTTAACTGACATCATATCACTTCAATGGGACAGCAGTGGCTCAGGTGGAAGAGTGGGCTGTCCAATGACTAAGGCTGGCAGTTCCTGCTCCGCAGTCAATATGTTGTTTTTTTGTTTATTTGTTTATGTAACGAGGACCATGTGCAAAAAAATGAGTAAAATATGCTTTGATCTAAATATAATTTAAGCTCATTTCCATATTCAGTCCCTGAGCTGGTGAATTAAGAAAACAGTCCTAAAAACATATTAAAATCAATGTCCACATGTTCACAAAATCTAAAATCACACAAACTTACTATAACAATACATTACTAAAAACCATCAACCACAAACACATCTGCAATCTCTATATCACATAAAACTACACCATAACTGTTATTATGCCATGCCAAATACCATAAGTAGTTATTCTGTTCTCGGGCAAGACGCTTCAGCCTCCTCGCCTCCAGTGTTGGCATCGCTGGTGTATGACTGTTCAGTGACGCTCAGAGTATTCGTTGGCTGGGGTTGGCTGCCACGTTTCCATGTCTGCCCCTGGGTAGCTGTGGCTACATATGAAGCTTACCATCACCAGATATAAATGAGGCGTGAATGAATAACAGATATGATGTAAAGTGTTTTTAATGCCTTGAAAAGGGCTATAAAAATTTAATCCATTATTATTATTATTATTATGACAAATGAACACAAAACAAGGACTGAAAATACATTATTTTTCCAGAGCGGAACAATAGAATCAGTCATTCATGCTCTTTGGTCTTCCTAAGAGGTTGTGTAGCTTACATTGAAACCAAAGCAATGATGTCCTATCTGCATACTTTCCCCAAACTTTAATTCAAAACATACAAGATTTGATTTATAAGAATTTCCAATCTGTGCCATACCTAATGTTACACATACAGATCTTTTCTTTAGCAAAGGTTCACTTGCATCCTTAGTTTCTTTTCCTAAGCACCAGTTATTTGATCCTCCATGGGGTCTGTCTCCTACTGCAGCACTTCACGCTTAATTATTGGGCTGCGAGCAATTTGTAGACAGTTTAACTGACTTTCAAGGCCTATCGGGGAAACTGAATCCTGTCAGATTTTCTTGTTCTTTTCTTTCCCTTTACTTAAAAAGGCACATAAAAATCAAATCAAGGTAATTCTTTCAGGGCCATTTAGAAGTTGTCATGACATATGTGGTGTGTTTGTCAAAGAGTCATTCAAGGTTCATATCCCTGCAATAGATATGTCAGCAGTTCTATTTTAGAGCAGCAGGAGTTTTGAGTCATTGAGTTTGCCCTACTGTGTTTCAATGGCTGCCACACTTCCAACATGCAGCTCCTCTGATACTTCATTCACACAAATGCTCAAAGAGCTGATATGTAGGCCTACAGTATATGGATGGAAATATTGAATGTTTGTTTTCCCTCGGCAGCAACCCAACCGTTCATTTCATTTTATTTTTTGTGTGAAACATATTTCATTTCACTTAAAAATTTTTGTAACCCATTTCTAAATGTAGAGAAAGTTGTGCACTGATTTCTGCAGGGACCAGCACTTCAAATATGGTCTTTATACCATAACACTATGAACACATTGTACAAACAAAAATATCTGACACTTCTGACTTCAGGGTTGGAGGCACAAGTAAAAATCATTAAAGAGGAAAATCCATGCCAAATAAAAAACAGTAATGAACTTCTTTACCCTTTATCACAAGCAGAAAACCACCACCTCATTGAATTCTGTTCTTGTTTAACAGTTGGCTTGAAGATCCTGTAAACTCAAAGTTACAGCCATGTTTAAGGTGTGACTACGGATTTTCCGACCCTCCCTTCACTAGTTATTATGTTTTAAACCTTGTTAAAATGGCTATAAGGTGTTTTTATGTGTTACAAGACATATTCAGGAGCAAACTGAGCCATCACTGCTGTGGTTGAGGATTTCTACTTTTAATCTGCAGATTAAAAGTAGAAACCACAACCACAGCAGAACAAAACTGACTGATAATTTCATTATTGTAGCACTGTTAGTTTTTTTATACTTATTATTGTTATGTTATATATATGTTATATGTTATGTATGTATATAACATAACATATATAACATACACAACATATATAACATAATATGTAACATACATAACATAACATGTATATATATATATATATATATATATATATATATATATATATATATATATATATATATATATATATATATATATATATATACAGTATATATATATATATGAAAAGTTCTTTTCCAAAACGAGTTAACCACCATTTACAAAAAACGGAGTTAACTGCTTCTGCAAAGAAACTCTTCGTTTACTTTTTGAATATTTTAACCAAATCACACTCACATGATGTAGAGGGTTTTAATTATGTCAAATGTCAAATGGAGATAGGAGGTTTATACCCAACAGCGACGAAAAGCAGTTAACTCTGTTTTTTCTAAATGGTGGTTAACTCGTTTTGGAAAAGAACTCTTCACACACACACACACACACACACACACACACACACACATATATATATATATATATATATATATATATATATATATATATATATATATATATATAAGTAGCACTCGGTTTGAATATTGTTTTTTTTTAAACAGAAACGGTGGGGGGACTTCGGACTCTGACAGCTGATTTTTTCTTCCTTATGTAATTATAAATAATTTTGAGGATGACTGTATATTAAAACAGACACATGAGAGAGCAAGAAAGAGAGATGTTTATGCAGAACTGATTGGAGTTTCCAGCATCGTCTTGCAGCTTTGCTTTGCAGCAACAGGCTGAGGCGGTCAATGCGCCTTCTGTGTCCACATTACTACATGGAACATGCAATCACTCTTAATTTATATACCAAAGTTAAAACCTTTTTTAATAGTGCATACCAAAATCAATAAAAGTTATTTACCATCAGCGGTTTACTCTCCTCATTATGGGCAAGCCTACTGGACCACTTGTGCTATGGGACCTCAGTATGAGACCGCCGTTTAATAAGCATTTTGTACTGGAAACTGAAAAAACAGCAAACGTGTTTACATGTAAAGGTTTTATTTGGACCATTGGTGAAAGCAAGGTTTGGACCCAACTAAACTCCTCCTGGCCGCCTGTCAAGCGTGGGACATACTGTTCTCCAACTATTTCCAAAAATCGCCTGGTTTCATTGCTTTGGACCAGGTTTAGACTGAAAGTTGGCTGCTGCATGCAGCGATATGTAAATTCCTGTTTGTATTATTGACTTGTGATGATGATAATTAAAAAAAAATAAAACTATGTAATTTCCTGTGGCGACGTCTTGGGGAAAAAAAAACTACTTTTGTTGCAGCTTTTGTGTTGTGTTGCGGTTAACTTTGTTGTGGTTAATTTTGTTGTGTTGTGGTTAGTTATGTTGTGTTGTGGTTTATTTTGTTGTGTTGAAGTTAATTTTGGAGTTTTGTGGCCAATTTTGTTGTGTTGTGGTGAATTTTGTAGTGTTGGGGCTTATTTTGTTGTGTTGCGGTTAATTTTGTTGTGTTGTGGCTCATTTTAACAAGCTTTAAGTCAATGCGCTGCTTTTACCTTCCTCCTCCTCGGTCACTGTCAGACTGGCTGCATGTGCATTTGACAGTATCAAAACAATGGCAGTGTGCATGTCTGTTTCACTCATATTCTATCATGATATTTCATTTTAGTATAATTCCTTAACGTTACACCGGTATTACTGTGAAAGGTATGATATGACCCAGCCCTAATTATCAACCACAACATGCATTAATGCGCCAGCACAGCTGCCTGTGCCTCAGGGCTATGGCAGGGAGTGTTTTTCTTTTTCTCTTCTCTGTCGCACTGGTCGCAACCTTATTAAATTTTCATTCACACCTTAAATGGTAATAGACTGTACTTCTATAGTGCTTTTCCAGTCTGACCCCTCAAAGTGCTTTACACTACATGTCACATTTACCCAGTCACACACACAATCATACCCCGATATGCACATCAGGAGGCAACTTGGGGTTCAGTGTCTTGAACCCCATGCAGTGTGGGGAAGCCTGGAACCCATCCTCCGACCCTCTGGTTGACGGACAACTGCTCTTCCACGTAAGCTATAGCCGCCCCTTTAAGAAATTAGGTTGCATATGCAACCTAATAGGTATCAGTCTGGAGCCCTGCAGTGGGGTTTGCCCCTTGGTTGTGACACCTGCACCTCGCAGACAGCTGGTCTCACTGAACAACCATTTTCAGAGTGACTCTTTTGGTATAGTGTGGGCTGCTGCCTGCATCAGACGCGTTAGATCAGTTTGTACATTTTTTGTGTGTGCAATGAGATCACTCACGTTTTTATTCATGAAAACCTTTAATAGATGCGGCCCATAGATTCCTGTTGAGTGAACAAGACAGAACTTGTAGCATTACACCCATAGGATTTTTTTCCCTTTTTTTTGGGGGGGGGGGGGGGGGGGGGGGCAAAAATAATTATGAAAAACACAGATGGGTGATGAATAAATGCTGGAGTGAGATTTGAAATCTTAGATGATACAATATAGCAGACTAAATGTTGCAGGTACAGACAACCACCAAGGGGGAGCATGTGCCTAAGTTCCCTTTTTGTAAATGTGTTGAAAGGTATATTTATCAAACTGAGGCAAAAAGAGTTGTTTCAGATGCTTTCGATTCATCAGCCAGATCAGACATCTGTTTCTGGCCCAACCACGTGAAAGACTTAACTTACAAAAATGTGTTTATTTTGGAGACTGTTCACCACAGCCTTTCCAATCCTAACAAGCTGTCAAGTGTCTGAAGAAGGCAGGTAAACTGTAGTGTTGGCTTAAGACCTGTTCAAGATGTGATTACAACTTTGAGGAAGGAACTTCATTTAACTTGGATTAAAATTGAAACAAAATGATTTCAAAACACATTTTATTTCAATTTGAAGATCATAAAATGAATTGCCTAACCATAGAGCGAACACATGGAACTATTTTTCCTAAAAGTGAGTGACAGAGCACTTACTCTATTATGTACATCCAAAAAAGAATGGCATGGGGTTGTTAAATGTAATTTCATGCTTTATAAAGTGTGCTCTGCAAGTTTAACAGATATGTGATTTTGGGAAACATTTTTTTGAAGTTTGACCCAACAATGCAGAACTTTGGTATGCAACTTAAATAACATTATGCAGTGAACACGCAGAAACCTGAAACACGAAACTGCTGGTATGCAATGTGAAATTTATCAAGCATGTCCAAATGTGGAACTCGGCATGTTATCAGCAATGATCAGGGGGCACAAAGAACAAAAGAAAAGAAAGAGGGAAAACAACCCTACAATAAATGAGAGAATTTTACCCGAATTTGGGATCACACTCTGTATCTTGAGAAGGCATTAGGGTGAGTCACAGATCCCTTGCAAACACATAAAGCTGCTTGCTTCATAAATGCACGTGTGCACATGAAAATTATTCATTCCGTATCACTACATTATCAACAAAGCATGAACTGGGAAGTGTTTCTTATGATTTCCAGCTAAGATTAGAGATGAGAAAATACTATGTATTTCTGTCAGTCCAAAGCCAGTTTCAGAAAAAAGTAGCTTGGCATACAAAGAAATCAAGAAAACAGTTTTCATAACCTCAAAAATTTCATTGTGGTTCATGATTTGTGTGTGGCTCATTTTGCAAGCACCATGAGTCTAAATTTCACTGAACTTATTCTAAAATACAGACTATATGATGGAAAAGAAATTGGGAAAAACCTAGAAAAACACAAACTCATACCATCATTCAGAAATTTGTCTCCTGAAAATTATTGCCCATCTGATGCCAGTTATAAAAAACAAACAAAAAAAACAAGTAAAGGAAACCAATCAATTGAACTGAATCTTTACTTTTATTCAGTAAATTTAATCAATCAATCAAATTTAATTAATGCATTCAGTACACTTACATGTACAGTTGAGTTGAGCTATAATTTAAGTTCGGCCATTTATTTGTCCCACTGAACTTATCCCAGTATGGGAGCGAAAATGTTCTTTTTTTCCATTCATTTTTTAAAGAATTTATTTAATAGGCAGAGAGAGGATTTCTCGCCTACACCTCGATCGGCTGTATCATCAGATCTAGATTATGCAACAACGAAAGGCCACTCATTGTTGTATCAAGTATGATATGAGGGTCTCCTGGACCTTTAAAGTGTTATTTTGTGCAAATACAAGTGTAAAGAAATCTCTCTCTGCCTCAGGAATGTTCTGTTTCCAGCACTTTGACCAAGACTGTACTAGGTTGAGCGGTAATTCATTTGCAGCTTACTTAAATTGATTTAATGAAAAAAACAATTGCAGCACACATCAGAACACATGACACAAACAGCATATGGACAAACAAGATCAAAGTATCAAACGTGTATGAGAACATATTGTGATAGTGTGGGTATAGCTATTCACACTTCATTCAGACTAAATATTTTTGTGTGAAATGCAAAATACAGTATATGCAAATAATATTATCAACCAATATTATGTAATAATATGAACTTTTTTTTCTTGGTAATCACTCTCTTCCCTCCTTTTTTAAAAATGTTTTTGTTTGCTGATGGTGGTGGTCTTGGAAGGGAAGGTGGACTGAAAATAAAAGTACTGACCAAAGACACAATGCTGTGGAAAGTGTTTAAGGCATTTGTGACATTTTTCTGTGGGAGATCTACGTGTAAATGTAGTCTAATTCACTGCACAGGAATGCCCTGTCTTTAAGAAATAATACAAGAAAAATGGAGCTTTGGAGCATGTGTTGAGTGCTAAGGCCCACTATGAGTCTAGTTGAGCATACATCAACAGAAGAACAGAAGTGATGGTGTCCATTAGCTTACTTGAGAGAGCTTCAGTTTTGTATAATTTTGGCGACAGACAGACATCCATCCATCCATTCCTCCCTCCCTCAGTGGGGAAATTCACAATGCAGACAGCTATCAATTTTACAATACATACAAGATTAAAAATGATAACAATAGAAAATAGAAAATAAACCAGTTGGGGACACAAATATATGCACATCTATAAAATATGCATGCACAGCAAGTTCTCCAGGTCCTGAAGCAGCAAAGCAGCCCCAGACCATCACACTACCACCACCATATTTTACTGTTGGTATGATGTTACTTTTCTGAAATGCCGTGTTACTTTTACGCTAGATGTAATGGGACCTGCACCTTCCAAAAAGTTCAACTTTTGTCTCGTCAGTCCACAGAGTATTTTCCCAGAAGTCTTGGGGATCATCAAGATGCTTTCTGGCTAAACTGAGGTGAGCCTTTATGTTCTTTTTGCTCAGCAGTGGTTTTGGTCTTGGAAATCTGCCATGAAGGCCATTTTTGACCAGTCTCTTTCTTATGGTGGAGTCATGAACACTGAACTTAATTGAGGCAAGTGAGGCCTGCAGTTTTTGGGATGTTGTTCTTGGGTCTATTGTGACCTCTTGGATGAGTCGTCGCTGTGCTCTTGGAGTAATTTTGGTCAGCCAGCCACTCCTGGGAAGGTTCACTACTGTTCCATGTTTTCACCATTTGTGGATAATGGCTATCACTTTTTCACAAAGAGCCATGGAGGTTTGGATTTTTTCCCCCCTACTGATAAAAATCTTCACTCAAAACCTGCATTTTCTGTATACTTGCGTTATCTTTGTCTCACATTTAAATTTGTTTGATGACAAACATGCAAAAAAATAAGAAATCAGGAAGGGGGCAAACATTTTTTCACACAACTGTATATGCAGGTACAACCCAAAAAATTTGAATATTCTGAAAAAGTTAATGTATTTCCATAATTCAACTTAAAAGGTGCAATTTACATATTGTATAGACAAATAATATGTGAATCAATATATTTCAAGCTTTTATTTGTTTGGATGTTGCTGATTAGAAGTTGCAGGTTAAGAAACCCACAAATTTAGAAACTGAAAAACATTTGAATACTGCATAAAATCAATCAGAGAAGGGTTTTAAATAAAAAAGCATCAGGCCTCCTAAAGTAAAATCTTGCATCTGTACTTAGTACTTAGTGGGGGCCCCTTTAATGACTGCCTTAACCCGATGTGGCATGGATGCTACCAGCTTGTGGCATATCTCAGGTATTATGGAAGACCAGCATGCTTCAATCACAGCCCTGAGCTCTTCTCTATTGTTTGGTATCTTCCTGTTTAGCTTTTTTGTGACAATACCCCACAGATTTTCAGTGGGGTTCAGGTCAGGTGAGTTTGCGGGCCAATCAAGCAAGGTAATCCCATGATTGTTGAACCAGGATTTTGTAGTTTTGGCAGAGTGGGCAGGTGCCAAGTCCTGCTGGAAGATGAAGTCTGCATCCCCATACAGCTGGTCCACTGAAGCAAGCATGAAGTGCTCCAAAATGTCCTAGACGGCTGCATTTATGCTGAACTTGATGAAGCACAAAGGACCAACACCAGTAGCTGACATGGATCCCCCAGATCATCACAGACTGGGGAAACATGCATCTTCTATCTAGCGCCACTCCGGTCTTCCTCCAGACTCTGGGACCTTTGTTTCCAAATGAGATTGCTCTCATCAGAAAAGAGGATTTTTGACCACTGGGCAACAGACCAGTCCTTGTTTTCTCTAGCCCAGCTAAGGCGCTTCTGGCATTGCTTGCTGTTGAGGAGTGGCTTGACAACAGGAATTCGACATTTGAAGCCCATGTCCAGCATCTGCCTGCTTGTTGATTCTCTTGAAGCAGTAACTCCAGCCACAGGCCATTCCTTATGAAGTTCCTCCACACTTTTGAAGATATTCTTGCCGCTTTGGTCGCTCATCACGTGACTGACGTCAAAGTTAAATCGCACTGCTCATTTAAATGAGCCGCACAGCGACTTCTGGACATTGCTGTTGCTCACGTCGCACTCAGTTAAAGCAGAGCAGAGCTGCAGGACGTTTTGTGTGGTCATTAAATACAGGGGGGAAAAAATCACAGAGCATTAACATAAATTAAAATGTTTATCTATTTAGTCACAAGGGGATTGAGTTGTTTTCTGCGGAAAACAAACAAGTGGCGTTATGATTTATCCACCACAGCATCATCAAACTTTTATAACTTTGAAATACACTAAAATATGGCTGAAACAAAAAAGCAGTAATGACAATAAACTCAGAATATGGCTTCAAACTTTGCAATAGAGAAAATACGGAGTCAACACTGTGCGCGCTGCTGTTTCTGTGATCTTTGTTTAGAGAGAAAAAAAAAGGAAGAATCTCTCCATCATCCAGCCCATTCAGCCCGGTAGAATTAATCCAACCACAGTTCGTCTGCTAGTTTGGTGAAGCGGCTTCATTTAATGTAGAACAACTTCACATTATTTTCTCCACGCTACCCAACACTGACATTTAAACTCGCTGCACACAAACTCAACACAAATTCACAAGCTGTGCTCAATATGAGGAGAGCGTGCGTGTGCATCCTGGTCACTTTCTCATAATTATGCAGAGCCGGTGCGTTTTAACACATGTTGATAATGATTTCAGATATTTTTAGTTCATATGTTTATCACAGAAATGCATAAAACACTGCGCAGGAACAAAGTCCTGTATGACACTAAACAAAAGACAAGCGGAGACACCACTAATGCTGCAGCCGAGACAAAGTCAGGGGAGCGCAGGTGCAGAGACGATTCCAGCGGGACTTCAGGTTGGACGTCCAGAAGGTTTTTTCTTTTCTTTTTAAGTCCCAGCAGCCAAAAAAGAAGTACATTACCAGGGATGGACCTGAACACAGGTAATCAGCCTCTCGGCATCGGCAGAACAAGTGTGTTGTTGTCGGAACCAAAGTCACATGCGCTGTTCTTTGGGGCTGCTCGATAGTAGGACACCTCTACTCTGATTTGCTGCCGCCTGTTGCTGCTGAACCGCGTCATAGCTAATTAGCATAAAGTTAACCGAAGTTCAACTTCTTATCTGGTGCCGCTTTGGACGCTTTAGCCCTTTTTGTCGCTCTGGACGCGCGGCAGACGCTCTTCTCGCACAGGACGCCTGACTCTCATTAAAAATGTATTAACTTCCGGCGTCCTTGCCACTTTTGTCGCCTTTGGTCTGAACGTACAGTTACCTGTACTAAAAAGAAAGCTCCAGACCTCAAGTGCTTCATCCTGAAATTATTTCCCATTAAGACAAGTAAAAGTGCTCACTCCTGGGGAAAATACAAACATTTTTTTCCCTAGATTTAAAATATGCTGATGGCCACAAGCACAAGTAATTTTATAAGATGCTCTTAAGTTTCTTAACTATTATGGAACTGAAACAAAATGTTGGAATCCCAGTGTGTCTTTAAGCAAAATCATGAGGTTGGGTGAGTCAAGATGGTAGATGGAGGTAATTAACCATGGTCTTTATTTGTGCTCAGACATTTACAAGTATATTTAGGGGTACATGAAGATAATCTGCAAAGCCTGTTGATTACAACACAGATATTGACAACATGCAGAAAGTTTAAGCCTATTCATAAACACAGAGACGTTTTTAGCATCTGGATACTATCCTTTAAAAGATTTATTGAGCGTCAGTGATTTTTACAATTTGATGATAGCAGGCAATGGATAAGACATGCACCACAGCTGACTTCAGACAGTTACGTACTTCCATGATTTATCTTGTGGGCAATAAGCAGTGTAGTAATATCCAATAAAGAGTACAAATAAGTTCATTTGCAAACAAGATGTGTCATAAAAAAACGAATAGTAAATACTCTATTGGTGCATTAATGTGGTAATGAAAAATAATCTGCCAGGATATGGCAGGTCATAATGGTTTACATGGTTTAACACATGATTTCATCTTAGCCTTTGTTAGTATTGGAAAGGATTCCAATCATGAATAATTCAATATGTGTATTTCATTTGTTGTGGCCTTTTCACTTTTCTTACAGCCATGATGTCTGATCCTGGATCTTGGATCAGTACCAATGAGAGCAGTTCCCAGGCATGCCTCTCAGAGCTGTGGTGAGCACCAAAAACCGTGACTTCTGGTTGTCGTTCAAACCAACACAGGGGTGGAGGTTATATAACTGAGTGCAATTTTGTAAAGTCACGCAAGGAAATCCGATGACTGCACTGACATCATCCAGACATGCTATAAGGGAAACCTTTTTAAAATTCAGTCTTTGGTGGTTTTTTTGTGTAAAGTTAAACAAGCAGAATGACATAAACCAAAAATTTGAAAGCTTCCTTCATCTATCAGCTGACCAACTCTATGAGTCAATTATTCAACTCTAAACATTTTGAATAAGATTATCTATTTGTTTATGTTTTGAGGAAAGTTGGGGATACGTACCAACTTTAGTAGTGACACAGCTCAATTTAACCAAGATCCAATAAAAAAAAAAAAAAATTACATTATTCTTCTCATCACAATTTCAACATGCATCTGTCTATTAGATTAATGAATCTATCATTTTTTCCTGGGACTGGGATCTATATGTGTCAGTAAATTAGTTACACTATAAAAAAAATTATAAAGCAACATTCAGACACAACCTGTCATTATGGCGCCACCCTTGTATTAAATAGAAATATTTATGTCATTCACCCTCATCCCAGCATATGTTTTCTTTTCTGAAATGAGTCTGCTGCTCAAGATGCCAAGATGGAGCAGTGCAAGCCAAATGTTTGTCTGTGTCGGTGCACCCACTTGTCATGCTATGTTGTATAATCTTATGTACAGTTGTATGTGTAGGTTAAATAACTCTACACATAGGAGAACTGTAACTCTGACTGATTCTGCATTAGGCTCAGCTAGGTTTTGTTCTTACATGTGGATACATTGGCGTTTCAGCCTTCATGTAAATTTCTGACACTGTGGATTTTCTTTTTTTTTTTTATTTCTCTTTTCTTTATTTTTCTTGTACAATGGACCCATGTGTGTCTTTAATAAAGTGAACTAACTAACCGTAATATATCGCTTACTTGTAAAAGTCAAAGAAGCCAGAAAGATGGATCCTTTTGAGAATTCTTGACTTAGGTCACACTGCATGTCTTAAAGCTCATCTCTCATCTTTTGCTCAGATCCATTTTTTTTTGTCTTGTTGTTCACATTATACAGATGCGGGCATGAAAAAGTTCCTCCTTTTTCTGCCAGAAGTGGTGCAGTAACAGTGCACCATTACTGCACTATCACTGGCTGAATGATTTGTCCCGCGAATACGTCATCACGCACTGTGTCCAAACTTGGCGTGTGGAAACAACCTTGTTCCGGGCATTCATTTATGCTCCGAAATCGTTTCCCCTGGGCACACAGGAGTTTCTCTGTGCGATTGAATTAGCAGACAAGTCGCTGGTAAGGCTGGCAGTTGGCTGAAAGGGGAACTTTTTCATGCCCAGATCTGTAATTTGATACAACCACTATCAGACTCAAGTGGGATCAGTCTGAGGCCCTGAAATGACCCAAATTAAATCAAATCGTATCAAATCAAACTTTACCTTTGAAGTTCTTTTTAGTCCTCTAACAGGCAACACAAAGTGATAAAAACAAAGGCATATTAAAATAAAAACAAGCTTTCACACACCTAAGTACTGTATATATATATATATATATATATATATATATATATATATATATATAAGCATGAAGCACACCCACACACAAATGTAACACCCCCTGCTAATTCTACACATGAGCCTTAACCCCTTAATTTCTACCTCTTAGCTGAATAAAAACACCAAGGGGCATCTACTGAGATCCTCATTTGCATGTAGAGCTGCAGCTAACAATTATTTCAATAGTCGATTAATCTAACCCTGTAATCGATCGATTAATCGATTAATTGGATAAGCTCTATGTTTTTAAAGATGTGACTGAGATGCAGTGGTGTAATAATGAGTCCAAATTGGCTCCAAAGACTGTGGTTGACACGCAACAAGTAGGTGCATTACTGCCACCCACTGGTAGGGAGTGTCCGGGAATAGTTTATACAGACCAGAAGTAGGGCTGGCGTTATTGAATTTTAGTAATATCCTGATATTTCTATGGCATGTCACGATACATGATATATATCTCAATATAGCCTTGAATTAATGCTTTGATGCATAATCACATTCGTAGCCTAAGATGATTCTGTGTCTACATTAAACATTATTGTTAATGCTGCATTAATTTTTGCTGATTTCAAACTTTCATGCCAAAAGGGTGAAATCCTAACTAAACAAATTGATCAAAACTGTATTGAACAGTTAAAGCAGAGCAGTAAACATCATGTAATTAAAAAGAAAGTGCTTATGACTATTGTTATGCCTTTTGGTAAAAGAAACAGATAATCATTTGAATAATTTTTATTTAAAAAAAAAAAGGGAATAAATAAGTTGATCATTACTAAAAGTAAGTTATTTCATGCAAAAAAAAAAAAAAAGTTAAAATGTTTGGATTTCAGATCTAATTAGTGTGACACATCTTTTAAAAGGAGCAATACTGTAAGTGAAAAGTCATTATTTTCACTTTTAAAGGTGTCATAATCTGCCGTTTTACATACACAATCCTTCTTAAATTATCTTCAAATGAATTTTTAATTGTAGTTGGGTGGGAGGAAAATTTAATGAGCTCATTTTAACCTCTTTTTATCCCCAAATATTGTTTGTCGCGAGAATACATACGAGAGTTAGACCTGTCTGTAAGCGTGTTCATGAGGCAAACGTCAAAGCCAAAACAAAGTTTTATCAGGACTGAGCAGCTGAAGGAAATGATGTCCCAGCAGAGAAAACGTGATAAAAACGTAACGGCACGGTTGATAGAGAGGATCCGCAGAGTAAATGGGCTGGACTCTGATGAATATAAGGAGCTGACTCTGACTTGAAGTTAACCAAACAGTGTTAGCTTCTGTAGCTACATTAGCAGCTTGTCCGCTCGTCAACCACCGTTTACTGGTCTCTTACACAAAAGATAAGTTACACAAGCAGCAACACTTACTGACTGCACATCCTCACTGATAAATATAATCGACTGGTCCCTGGTAGTGCTGTCCCTCCTCTTAAAGCACTGAAAACTGCTTAATTTCTGCCGAGGCAAGTCAGCATGGCAATCTCCCCCCTCCTCCTCCTTGTCGCCAGCGTCCTTTCTGACAAAGCTGGTCTACTCCATGGCTACTCCGTGGCAGGTAATTAGCTGCCTTCAGGTGGTGCTAAAGAGGCTAGCTTAGCAGCTCGCTCGCAGCCTCTCTAGTTCACGTCAAAACAGCTGATCATAACGACTCCGCGGCAGGTAATCAGCTGCTTTTAGGTGGCGTTAAAGAGGCTAGCTTAGCAGCTAGCAGCCTCTCTCGTTCACGTCATTCGGAGAAAGAAATCCAAACCGCGTACTGTGGAGAGCGCGTGCTTGTGGCCGATTCTGGTGAGAAGAGAGTGCCTGCACTCAAAGACGAAGTTACTTTCACTTTCCGGAGTTTCTGGCACGTTATAACTGAGGTCCCGTTCCAATACACGTTTTAACGTGAAAAAGTGGGATTTCCGGGTGATGACTCCTTTAAGGAATTAAAAAATCTCTATGTAAAGAACTAGATGTATTTTCATCTGGAATATAGCATGACGTCACACAGCGCCTCCCTGTGTTGATCTCCAGCTCAGTGTTTACATCACTGGTCCAGACGCACATGCATGTACGTCCATCTACGTGCATGCGTACACACACCTCCTTCCTTATAAACAGCCATAGATATATGGCTGCCGCCCTGGCGGTGATACTGTATCTATGATAAACAGCCACCGCCAGGGCGGTGCAGCAACGCGGACTGTACAAGCAAATTGGCGGAGACTGAGCCCAGCCGTTAGAAGCGTTCAGCTGGAGACGACCGGTGGTCTATTGCATGAAACTAGGACTCCGTGATTTAGGATTTAAAACTTAGTTGGGCTCATTCAATCCACAACATGGCCATCCAGGCTTAATTGGTTGCTCCAACCGCGAGCCAGGATAAGTAGACACAGATTGCTCAAGCCAGGTGAAACCTATCTTGGATAAGTGCGCGCTCGCGGCTTCCTCATACAGACCCTCGCGATCAAGCACAGAGTCACTGATCTACCATGGCAACCAGATCAGCGCGTCTCTCTCTGACGGAACAGGAAATCCTCCTGGAAGCGTACAAGGCGGTGAAGGATGAAAAAAAAAAAAAAAAAAGGAAACACCACCACTGTCATAAAACAACGAGAAAAAAGCAGCAAAGTATCGCGGACGGCCTGAATGCGCAAATATGGTGCGCAAAAACACTCACTTTGCTGAAACAAACAATTACAATACCAATCCACCTAGTTAATTTACACCAAAAATATACAGTATTGCTGCTGATTAGGAATGAAATTGTTGAAACTGCATGTGAAACTGTTTCCCCACGTTTGCTCCTTTGTGCCATAATCATTTGTAGGCTATGGAAGTTTGTGTGTGTGTGTATGTTTATCGGCCTATCCACTGTATGTAGGCCTACTGTAAACATATATTTGTGTATATATACACAAATATATATATATAAAAATGCAGGAGAGTTACGAGCGATGTGCACCGGCCAGTGCACATCGCTGGCTGGTATATATATATATATATATATATATATATATATATATATATATATATATATAATTATATATATATATATATAATTATATATATATATATATATATATATATAGTACTACTCGCATCAAAATTAGGTATTCAACTTTTGGTTACAATTTAGGGGAAATGAAAAAAGATCATACATCACTGATATTATATCATGAATTGTTTGACATCTAAGTAGAAATATGATGTGGTAATGTCTTCATCTCAAACAATTTATCGAAAGAAGTCCATTCTGACATCTAACTATAAGCCAGAGGCTCCCGAACTTTTTCTGCAGGCAATTACAATGTCAGCCTCCCCCCCGCCCCCCAATGCATTTTGTTGAGTCATCATCATTTGTTCATTAGTACTTTAAAAAAAAAAATATGCCCATTTTAGTTAGAAGTGCAAAAACTATACTTTTTACTTTGGCTGCCCCCCCCCCCCACCTAATGTACTATTTAGCATTTTGAAAGACATAACCCTTTTTGCACACTGTTTGTAGATCGGTTTGTACATTTTTTGCATGTGCAATGAGATTCTCATGTCTGGCCCTAACAGTAATAAACATATGGGTTGACACTGCTGTGAGGAAACAATATATTGGGGATCAGTTCAAAACAAGGAACCAGCCTACCCCTGGTCCCAGAGGGCATCATCACAGGGGCTGCCCAGATCAGGGCAGGCCAGAGTCCACAACGCAACCGTTAGATTGCAGTGCATGACCCCAGCCATCAAGACAGTCACTGCATCTACTACCCCCAGGCAAAGTAGGCAAAGCCTCCAGTGTTTTTAAAGGCAGGGTAGGGGATCTTGGATAAACGATTCGAACAAGCTACATTTAAAAATATATTGAGGATTTGCATGTGTCGTCACGACATCACGTGATATTGTTAATGCCACCATCTTTGTAGGCAATGTTGAGCTACTACAGAGGAGTACAGGTTCGCCATGAAACGTTTGTATATGTTTTTGTATTTTTTCTTTGTTTGTTCGTGAAAATGGATATAGCAAATGATTCCCTAGACGTAATTCCTCTTTCCGACAATGCCAAGCATCTTGATAAGCAATCCAAAGCACGTTATCTGGAGAAAATAAAGCCAATTGGATGTGACCCATACGGTCTCCCGATTGAGAAATTCTCCTCAGTCTTGAGTGCAGTTAACTATCCTAATGTTTGCTATCTGAATATATATCCCTATATTATCCACAATCCTTCCGCATATAGTGATGCTGGGTTGAAAGCATACAAAAGCCTGGATGCATATAAATATTTCACCGCTGGCTTTGTGAACAGATTAATGGTGACCTACGCTCAAGAAGCCGGAGCTTTTGTATTGACTGCCGTGGTAAGTCTTTCCCCACTCCTTTTTCATGTGCCAGTAATTATATTAAGGCCTGTGTCAACTATGTGTGCATCACAAAAAACTAAATAAAACCTGGTTATGTGAGATCTGTTATTTAACTAAACATTTACATTGAGTATTCGTTTTTAAACTTCAATTTTCAGTTTGGCCACTCTCAAGCTGTGAATGAAGAGCCGCTGAAAGTGTGGATAATAGCTAAACCGGATGGCATTGTGCTTTCATCACACTGCACTTGTAAGGCTGGACTCAGTGAAGTTTGTTCACATGTGACGGCAGTTTTGTTTGCTATGGAAGTGTGTTGCAAACACAAAGATCACACGAAGCCTACATGCACTGATTTACCATGTTCATGGCTGCTGGATCCAAGATCGACGCGGTCCAATATTCAGTACGCCAAACTCTGTGACATTGATTTTTCCAGACCGCCAAAACTCCCCAAAGTGGCTCAATAATATTTAGATCTGGTGACTTTGCAGGCCATGGGAGATGTTCAACTTCACTTTCATGTTCATCAAACCAATCTTTCATCAGTCTTGCTGTGTGTATTTGTGCATTGTCATCCTGATACACTGCACCGCCTTCAGGATACAATGTTTGAACCTTTGGATGCACATGGTCCTCCAGAATGGTTCAGTAGTCCTTGGCCCATCTAGCACAAGTCCTGGGCCAAGCGAATGCCATGATTTGGGCAGCTGTGGTTTTACGTTTTTTGGATACAATCCGGGTTAGCACCCGAACATCACGTTCAGACAGCTTCCTCTTGCGTCCACAGTTAATCCTGTTGGATGTGATTCGTCCTTCTTGGTGGTATGCTGACATTACCCTGGATACTGTGGCTCTTGATACATCACAAAGACTTGTCTTGGTCACAGATGCGCCAGCAAGACATGCACCAACAATTTGTCCTCTTTTGAACTCTGATACAATGTTGTATGCATTGCAATGTTTTGAGCAAAACCGTGCTTTTTACCCTGCTAATTGAACCTTCACACCCTGCTCTTACTGGTGCAATGTGCAATTAATGAATATTTGCCACCAGGCTGGTCTAATTTAGTCATGAAACCTCCCACACTAAAATGACAGGTGTTTCAGTTTCATTGTCTAACCCCTGTATATTCATTAAGTTGATTTTAATTTTTTTTTTAACCTGTTTTTCTTCTCTTCTTGGTAAGAGCTCTCCTATGAAATTTCTCCAACTCTTCCTTCTTTTTTTCTCATCTGAGGTGTGGTAACATGCTTCAACTGCGTGGGTACATAGTCTGGAGACAAAGATCGTCACTTTTTTCTGGAAGTAAAAGAGGGAAAAGTACTTTTAAATGGTTGCTTATTGGAAAAACAAGCCATTCTTGATTGTTACATTCCTTGTGTAACATGTTAGGGGTGTAACAATTAATTTTAACAAGGATTTGATTTTTATTACAATTCATGGTTTCCAATTCAAATCATGGACGCCATTGGTTAATTTAGATTGATATGATCCAATTTGATTCAGTGACTTGAAATCGATTCAGTACATCTTCAGCCAAAAATGTAACCAGTGTGACTGTGAAAAAAAATACCTGCATACTGGACAGACCAGGTAAAGTTTCCTATTGTTTATTTTAAGGACTCTGGTATAAATTAATTAAATATGGGCATAAACAAACATGTACACGAGAATTAATGGCAAACACATTCACATTTTAAGTTACACCAGCACTCCAGATTGAATCAACAGAAGGTTGACCTTTTCTAGTTTTTTTTTTTTTTTAAGGCAAAATACAGTAAGTGCCATAAGTATCTTAACCTAAGGTTTACCTACTGCTTCCACCCCCCCCCCCCCCACCCCGTCTCTTTTAAATAAAAAAAATATTACAACTTTAACATAAAAAAGTACAACCAACATCTCTTAAGGTTGAATCAAGAGTAGATTCACCTGCTGCTTCCACTGCTGTTTTTCAATATAAAAATATTACAAATAGAAAGATGAATGCAGCTGGTATTGCTTCAGGTTGAATGAGCAGTGGTTTAACTGCTATTGCTGTCATTATAATAAAGAAAAGCAGAGCACTAGTAACCAAATACTGTAAAATGACGACATAGTTTTTCTTAAAAAATATCAGCTGATCAACAGCATTTGGTCGCACGAGCTGAGTGACTTTACAGTAACATGCTGGTGAAGCCTGGGGCTTCTCCAGAGGCGACGGTCAGCTCTGCAGAAGGGCTGACGTTGGCTTGCTCTGATGCTCATGCAGCAGGAGCAGTGCCAGTGGTACGGTGGCTTGTTAATTATTATTAATAATCTCTTACTCTGTGACTTCTCCTCCGCCATCCGCTACTGTTTAGAAGTCCGCCCGCTTGCGCTTGGTTATGATGTCACGGACAGACAGACTTAATCGAGTCACGTTTAACATCTTCAAAAGTGCAAACAGAAAACGCATCTATAGAAAATGACTACCATACTTCAATATGTTATTTCCTAATATTGATATAATTGATTAATTACCTTTTGAAACAATCTTAAACTAGTATATGTGGGGTTTTTTTTATTAACAATGTGCCGAGCACAGATCGAGGTGCTCGGCAGGAATAGAAATCGATCTATCGATGGACTAGATGAATCGTTGGCATGGCACCCAAGTGCCATTTCATATAAGCTTAGTCATCCTAAAAGGCTATCGCTAGTGGGTTTACCCGTTTGTGTTTTAGTAAATCCCTTGCATGGGATAAATCCACTAGCGACAGCCTTAGCTTAGCCTTAGCCTCTTAGCTTACATTACACTCATGGAATCTCGTGTTACAGTGCGTAATTAAGGACCTATTTGTTAAGATAGATCCCCTGCACTCCAAGATATAAACATACAATTTATACAAAGCAAACAGACACTGGAACCTAGTATAATCAGACATCATACTTACTGTCTATGAAGTGATTGCTGCACACCCGGCTCGTGCTGGAAGGCTGCCAGCCCTCCCGTCTAATGGCCGCAATCCACATTTGTTTTCTTTTTGAGACAGCTGGGAATCGATAGTAAGACTTCCTCGTAGCCTTTGTTTGTCTGTTTTGACAACCCACTGCGACACAAGTTAGTAACCATGGCTGCTTTTCTGCCTTTTAGGTACTATCACTTGCAGAATCACCACGCCAAACGCGCCGAGTTTGCCTACCAATATGGCGTCGTACGCACACAGTCACGTGCTTTCGTGACGTAGCTGCAAATCCTCAATACACACCCCTGAAACCACGCCTCCAAAACACAAGAACGCGTGTGCAAATGGTTGTTGGCAAACATAACCGAGTACAGCTGAGTGGCTAGCTTCTTAGCTTCACAGTAAACAGCAGAGGAACCACGTTTCCTAAAAATGATCACTATCACACCTCCAACTTCTTCTGTGGTGTAAAACATCCTCACTGCAAACACCAACACCTCCATGTCTTGATCCACACCCGTTTTTTCTTTTTAAGAGCAAACAGCACCATAGATAAGAGCAGCGAGCAGCCATGTTCATCTCGGTTCGTCTGCACTGTCAGATACTCACGGGGAGTTGCGAGCACGCAAGGACAGTGGGTGCGCAACAAACGGCACTCCAGTTTGATGGACAAAAAAAACTTTTAATCAATCAGCACGGGCCGTCCTGTACGTTCCACAGGTGATTCGTTTTTTTATTTTTTTGTGTCTGAATATTTTATTAATTGGCTGCAATCGGGGTGTGAAGGAGACTTTAAGTAATATTGTAAAAAATGCTCCTGGAAAACATCATCTACCCTGCCTTTTAAAGGAGTGAGGACATAGTAGTAAAAACTAGCTCATGTTGTCGGCATTACTGCATATGTCAAATCTCCAAAGAAAAAAATGTCATTTTTTTACAGCGAGTTATTGCTTGAAACGGCAGACCTCCCTTCCTCAGTAAAACAGTTGGGTCCGGCAATGGTTAGGGTTGGGCATCAAGAATTAAGCATCACACCGGGGCTAACTCTCAGATTCTCCCGGAATCGTTCAATTTTTTACATTTCGATTCCTATTTTCGATGCCCAGTCCGCCAAACACCATAGAATCCGCCGGAAGCGGAAAGTTTGGTAGAAGCGAGTTTCTGGTACAGCCAATTACGCTGACGCACATGGCACAACTCGGTGTCTTTGTCGCTATAGACAAGTTTCACGGACATTTCCGTTTTACTTCCGCAGTCAATCAATTTCTGCCATGCGCTTCCGGTCGATAATATCTGCATTCATTTACACTTCTAATTTTCTTGATAAACTTCCAGTTTTCTCCCGTTTCAATTTTTTTTTGTTTTTTAGTTATTTTCCTTTCTTTTTTTGGGGATTTTTTTTACTCTTCTTTAGATTTTATTTTTTCTTCAATTTCCTTATTAGGGCTTTCCTTATTCCGCCGAACTCCCCCTCCCCCCCGGACCTCTTATTCCTCCTTCTTTCTCTTAATACTTCTCTTTTTGTTACAGCGCCCCCCGGCGTTTTTATCCAGCGAATTCCATCTACATTTCTTCCTTTACCCTTCCCTAGGCCTTTTCTTTTTTTCTCCTCTTTTTCTTTTTCTCTTCTTTACCCCTCCTCCTTTCAATCATTTTCCCCCCCCCCCTTCCCTTTTGGGTTTTCCCGAGTGACTCTGACCCCGCAGATGCGCGTAAGACCCCCCCACTCTTCACATTCCTCTATTCAAAAAAAACCGAAACTACCTCCAGTAATTATATACAGTCTATATTTACATGACTAGTGATGTCTCTAAAATGGTAACATTCTCATGTATTTCTTCTAAAAGAACATGTTTTATTACTTCCTCACCTGCTATGACACTGAACTGGGAGGATAATATGATGAAATGACCTGATGTTAAAACTAGCAATATATTTTTGTACTTTGTTGAGTCCTATGGTGATAAACAGGAATGCCATAGACTTACATAGTGACGCAGTCGGCTGTGTGTTGATAGCGACACACACACGGCAGTTTAGTGTCCACGAAGACAAATGTTCAACACCGAGCCAGAGTATGGATGATTCCTGTCAGAAGGCTTGAGTGGTGGTTACGGTGGATTTTTTATTTTTTTTTAGTTAAGGAGAATGGAGAGTTTAAGACAGAGGGCTGCACCCGGTGGTCGGTCACGTAGCTGCGTGGCTGCCGTCCTATGGTGAGTTTGCTCAGTTTACAACGTTCATATTTAATTGTTTTCACAAGCTGCTGCAGCAACGTACGGCAAAAAATGTCCAAGACCGCTTTTTGGGTTTAACAATATCCACTTTTAGGTCATCGAGTTCGGGAGCTCTTCCTATGTGTGTTGTTGATGTGTGTATGTCCTCAGTGTAAAATATTCTGTAACCGTGGTAACCGGAAGCCCTTGGCAGAAATGAGCAGACATGGCGACTCTCATGGTTTCGGCCATGAAACTTGTCTATATTTAGTGAGTTTTCAGACTCTGTTAACGTTCTTTAAGTAAAACCACTAGCAACAAGTCTAGAGACCCTTTCTGGTCTTACAAGAGACTTTTGAGACCAACGTGAAAAAACGTTTCATTTATTGCCCGCTACCGCGGCTCCTCCCCCTTCTCACAGCACACGCTACTAGAGGGCTGCAGGAAGCATCAGACACATCAGGAGTTCCCCTCTGCTCCATAAACCAAACTGAAAAACTCAAAGCTGCCTTTGATTATCAGATATTGTCTCTAAATGAAAAATGGGGAGAGAAACATTTAATTTTAAGTACTGTAACATGTTTTAGACTCTTAATTAGAAAACAGCAAGTTTAACAATTAAAGTTCTTAAAATGGTGAAATGGTGAGGTCTATTCAAGTTTTGCCAGGGATAGTTTTTATTTCTTTTTCTACTTTTTTTTTCTTAGTTGAAATGCAATTAAATGCTTTTGGTAAGAACATAAATAGAGCTGAAGTTTACTATATCAATGTCCCTCTCTGTTATTTGATTTAGTTGCCTACAAAAAAGAAAATGTGAACTTTTTTTTACCCTAACCCTTGAAATAATCGGAATCGAGAATCGATAGGAATCGGAAACGAAAGAAGGGAATCGAATCAGAACCGGCATAGTTAAAATTCAAATTATGCCCAACCCTACTAATGATATGGAGCTTTACCCGGAGATCAAGTTGACTTAATTTTGATTGGCTACACCTTATTTAGCTATAACCTTATTCAGAGAAAGTAGGTCAAGCTGCCCTAGCTGCCCTAAAGGCGAACTGATAGCAACATGGGCACTTCAGACAGTGAGTTATGTTTATCAGACAAGACAGCATTTAGAAAATAAGACATTCTGTCTCCTTTAAAACGATGCATTTCCCAGTCTTTTGTCTACTAGATTTAGTGACTTTGAGAGGCCCTGCATATTTCTACTGTTAATGAACTCATTAGCCCCTGAATGAGAAAAACACACAGCCGTTTTGAGGAGTTTGGTGTGTTGAAGCTATGCCAGGCTCCTTTACACAACGGAGGACTTTACTTGTGATTAACACTCTGGACAGTTCCAGAACATCTGTGGGAGGTGAACTGCAGTTGAGTGAAACATAAACAATTTTGGTCAGAGAGAAGAGGTATGACTAGAGCTGTGTAATCTATGCACCATGCAGAGAGAGGGGATGAGAGAAAACTAGAGACAGGGCAATAGCAGTAGTTAAATAAGAAATAAAAATAAATAAATAGATACATAAATAAATAAAATTAAGTAAATGTGAAAAGTAATAATAAGGATCAACTGATTGTTTCACCAGGAATGTCTCCTTAATTAAAGCATTATGAATGCGACATGTTTTAATGACAATGACATTTTCTTGTCTTGCTATTAGATTCTGCTTTGATTATGCTGCTGCTGCATTTGTTGCTATTATGTTCAAACAGTCATGAACTACGCAATAGCAAACCAGAAGTATCATGAAGTATATTAATATTTAAAGGGACTTGAGGCAAGATTAAGAAATGAGACTCGACTGGTGCTGTGGGTAACTGTAGCCACGAGCCAAGCCGTCACGGGAATGGCACAAACTGAAGCTATAACGTTTACCACGTTGATAAAGTCTTTATCTTTGTAGTGACACTTTTTAGTTGTCTTTCAGTTGATCTGCTGATGGCAGAAGAATCCATAACTATCCCTTGCAGTGTTTGAATTTACTGCAACCATCTCCTTCCTGTATCAAAACTGTCGGGGATGCGGATGCCGCGTCATTTGACATCAAATCCGCAGGACAGCACGGGAAATTCGGCCACCAAATCACAGTGCATTATGCAGCACACAGCCTGTTCAAGGCAACGGAGAGAGATGTGGGTGGGCTTGTTCTTTTTGGTTTTTAATGCTTCATCACCCATAAGTATTAAAAAACTGGACATGCTTGTTTATTCTTTCACAATTCTTGCCTCTAGTCCCTTTAAGATCACAAATTGCTAGTTCAAAAACATCTCTAACTTAGATAAATAAGGCCCCGTCCACATAAAGTCAAACTCTGGCATAAATTCACAAATTTTTTACCAAACCAGCCTCTCATCTATACGAGGCCAGCATTTCGGGGGTCTGTAAACAATCTTTTTTTTTTTATCAAGCCTTCAGAGTGGGAAGATTTCTTCAGAGTGGGAAGATGAAACCGGGAAACATCGTTTTCCCGGTTCCATCTTTAAGCTCTGACCGCATTTTTTTTTCTTACACGCATGCGTCATAGCTTCGCCTCTAAACACGCATGCGCACACTCAGCATCACAACAATATGGCATCGTCATTGAATGTTTGCTGCTCGTACCTGTTCGCCCATTCGTACTTGCTGCCATCTTTTCAGTTTGGTTGTTCAACCTTCTTCTTTTTGGGAGTTTCTGGCGGATCGCAACCGTAGATCGGAGCATCAATTTGGTTGTTAAACGTTGTATAGATATTTCTGCGCATGCCCTGTACTTCATCGCCTATTTTTGCTTTAGCGCCACTACAGCCTTGCATATATTTTCAGCGTTTCCATGCATTCATGTAGTCGATCACATTTATTTTACGTCTCCATCTTTTTTTTTTTTTTTTTGATCAATTTTTATTATATTTTAACTCTGATACAATGCGAAGAAAATTACAGCAACTAAACATATTTTACATCATCATACCCCCATCCTCCTCCCCCCACCCCTCACTAATAGATGGGGAGAAAAAAAGGAAAAGAAGGAAACAGGACAACGCAGCAAAACAACAAAAAAGAAAAAGAGCAAAACCTACAGACATAAGGGGGGCATGTGGAGCAGACAGAGCACAGTATTGAGTGACTTAAGATCCATAAGTGAGTAGTTTAGACCCACCACGGAACATGGGTGTCAAAGTGAGCCCTTCAGTGCCTCAGCTGTAATGAACCACATTTTCACATTTCCTCTTTGCCCCATTAATACGGCTATGACAGTCCATATACACAATATCAGGAAAAGTAGAACCCATTGCCTAGGCACATGTGAGGGGGCCCCAGCGACTCGATCATTTTCTTAGCGCTGTTAGACCTGCCAATAAACACCTATATTCAGGCTCGAATACCGAAAAATTTAAAAACCTAGCAGGACTTCTCTAAATAACACTACCACGCCACCCCTCCAAACCCCGGGGCACCCCATATCATGAAGGACCACATTTTCAATCGCAGGACATACTTCATAAACACACAAGGGAAGAGCCAACACCGCTTCGCACACCCCCCTTCCCACAAACCTACCAACCACACCCTCCAAACCTGGCCCAACACGAAGGACCAACCTCTTCAGCACTTTAACCCCCCACCCGGCGCGGCCGCGCCTTTTTTCCCCACAGACCTTCCCCCCCCCCCCCCCCCCTCCCCCTCCCTTCTCCTCACCCCCCACATCCCCCATCTATTTTATTATCCCCCCCCCCCCCCACCCTCTTTTTTTTTCTTCCTTTCACACACATCATTCCCTCCCCCATCCCCCCCCCAAATAATTTTCAATCTTCACCCCTCCAAACCCCCCCACCCCCTCCCCCCCCTCACCCCCCCCCCCCAAAACGCTTTAGTAAAAAACCCCTAACTATTATAAAAGGTTTGTCATGGTACTCCTTTTCCTAAGGGCAGTCTCAGCTGTAAGTAGAAAAAGAAGGAGGTGCCTGGAGATTAAAGTTATTCTTGAAAGAGCAAAACCATCCAAATCGAAAATGTCACCCAGAACCGTATCCCTTTCTTCTCCCACTTAATTCGACGTCTCCCACCGATCAGAACCTTTTTCTTAAAATCGAGACATGCCACTTCAATAATTACAAGCCCTTTCCACTACCCAACCTGCATCAGACAGCACCAAGGGACCAAAACATAAGGCCTCTCACCGATATATTCGCAAAAAAACATCTCCAAAACCACGAAACCATTTTTCTTCCATCGACGCCAACAACCGAATTTAGAGCAAACCAACCATAAGGGGTCTAAGGGTGAAGGACCAGTGGAAAGTAAAGTTGGCATTGCTAATCCCCCATCTAATCTCCTCCTAACAGAGGGACTAAAGCGGGCTCTTACCTTTCCATATAATGACAGACTAGAACAGGAAACAGAGTGGAACAAATATTACCAGAAGAACCATTGCAGGTTTGAATATAACACCTCATCATTTTTATTAACCTTCTCCAAAGCCCATCGCTTCCAAGACCGACCACAAAAAGACCATTCAAGCGGCGAACGCCTCATGGCGCTAGGGAAAAACAGCACCGGAGTTTTGATGTCAGCTGCTCATTAATTATTGTAAACTCGGAATTGTCAACCACACTCAACCGCCATACAGGCGCTGCATTTTAACACTCTCCCACCCAACACCACATTCTTTGTTTATCTTTCTTTAGTAGTAAAGTTATAACCGCTATATTGACGTCCCTAAAAAGACCCTTTCTGTATCGAAAAGTAATCATTTAAGAAGCAAGACCAAGAGCCCAAAATTTTATAAAATTCTGTGTATGCCGCAGCCCAGGATTTGCCCCTTTCGTACTAGCACAGCCTCTTTCAGTTCTCAGCAAGCTTTTCGCCTCCTCCGGAGCAAGACAAGGCAACTCAAACAGCCAAAAAATTTCACATTAGCTATCATAAACGTGCTGATTTATACAGGTCAAATAATAAGACGAAGATTTTGATCTTGTGGGTCTGTGATAACAGCTCCTGACTCTATCAACTATAAAATCAGAACTGCTCATTTATCTGATCTTCATTCCAACAAGTGGCTGGCTTCACCCATAAAATAATATCTTGTCTGCCTATGATAAAACCTCCTGCTGGGATTATTTAATATCTTTTAACCAATCTCGTTGTAAAAGTATCTTTCTAAATCAGCAAAGGCAATCTAGTTTTCTAATTTCATTCCAATTTTGCAATTACAATCCCCTTTCGCTATTAAGCAAGAGGGGCATTACCCCTAGCTTTGGACTTAATTAGTCCCAAAGTATTCTTGTCGTTGACCGAGCCTATTTAAACTCCAAGAATTCCTTAAGTTTTTCTGTAAATTTGTCCTAAATTCCTCCTATTTTAACAGGTTGTGTAAACGCCACTTTGCCGAGAAAATGAGAGAGCGCGCAGAGCAGAGACAACTTTATGATCAACTAGGACAACATATCATAAATATTTGAAAGAGTTTAGAGACAAATAGTAGTCAAATCTAGCAAATTTTGACGAGCAAAAAGGGAGCACAATTATATTTGTCAACGCCACAAATCTAGCCCCATGTTATCAGCCCAACCCCAAACTCAACCCAGTTTCTATCCCTTGTCTCAGATTTACCAACCTATCGCTACCAACATCCCAAACTCATTAAGTCTCCCCCCACAATAACAATAATCAGCCAATTCCAGCATACTCCTTACAAATTGTCGAAAAACTCTTCAAAACAGTTTGGAGCATACTCCTTGACTAATTTCAGTCTTAACAATTGTCATCCTGCCCTCTGTATCAGACCACGTGCCCTGGATTTTCAATCCATAACTACGTTTACTACATAGCCACACCCCTGGACTTCGTTCCAGGTGGGAGGAGGCTATCACGTGATAATGTTTGTCCGCCAGGCGCCTAAATCAGCAGCCAAAGAGGGCTCCTTATTAATGTTATATCAATTTTCTTCCTCAATAAACCCAGTGCTCATCCTCTTTGAGGGCTATTCAGTCCACCTTCACATCCTAATTTTTTGCTTAAAAGTAAAGACAACTGGGAGCGAAATGTGCAAACAAACTGATGTGGATTGCAAAACAAACTGTCTACTTACAAATGTAAGTCTTGGTCTCTTCAAGTGAACCAAATACAGGAAATGGACTATAATGAAAGATGGTGGGACAATTGAAGGCATTCTGGAAATGCAACCAAAACATACCCTAAGACTATAGTTGGGAGAAATCACTAACTCCTTTATTGTAGCTGTCACATACAGTTCGTTTTAGTACACCACTATTTGTTAGTTTTCTCTAGAAATGTCTATTGTGAGTGTTGCTGCATAGTTCTACACATTTATAACTACATATTAACTGTTCTAATGCATCTGAACCATTCAAAGCCCTCATGCTAGCTACCCCATAGCTATATATTCCTTATACATTTAATTTTACAAAATATTTTTCAATGCTCACATCTCATAAACTTAAAACCAGCTTTTTCGTTTTTTAATTATTATTATTATTATTATTAATTAATCAAAATTAATAATCAGAAACTCACTACTAACGATTTTTATTAAACTACAACAAAAATTCATAATGAAATTTAAGAATTCGCTTAACAGATAATAAAAATAAAAAGCACAGTGTTATTTTACCTTCTATATATTAGAAAGATATAGTTCCATATATTCCAAGCAGAGCACTTCGCTCTCAGACTGCAGGTCTTCTGGTGGCTCCAAGAATCTCTAGGAGTAAAATGGGAAGCAGAGTATTTGGCTATCAGGCCCCCTATTGTGGGAACAGCTACCAGTTCAGGTTCGGGAGGCAGACACCCTCTCTACCTTTAAGATTAGGCTTAAAACCTTCCTTCTGGATAAGTCTTGTAGTTAGGTATGGTTAGCCATCCCTTAGTTAAGCTGCTATAGGTTTAGACTGCTGAGAGACGTTCATGATGCACTGGCCTCTTCCTTTCCCTCTCATCTCTGCCTCTCCATGTAGAAACTTGTGACAGTATTGCATCATTAACTGTGTTTCTCCTCTCTCAGCAGGTCTGGCTGGATAAAAGTTGCAGTATCGGTTGGTCTCTCTTTTTGTCTTCTCCACCCCAGCCGGTTGAGGCAGATGGCCGCCGTACCTGAGCTGGGTTCTGCCGGAGGTTTTTCTCTCCCTGTTAAAAGGGTGTTTTTTTCTTCCCACTGTCACCACCACTCTGTGCTTGCTCAGGATGGGGGGTTGGACAGGGTCAAGTCAAGATTCGATCCAATCTGTTGGTTTCCTTGGCTAGGCTATTATGAATCTGACTTGAATTTCTCTGTCTGTTAAGCGCCCTGAGGTGACATTATCAAGAACTCAGGCTATACAAATAAAGTTGAACTGCATTGAATTGAATTCTGTTCTCAGTTATTTGGGGATCTCAACTCTCAATTGAATGGATATGTACAATGAGAAAAAAAAGGGATGACACACCGAGTGATACACTACCAGTGGGCAAGTTCCCTGCAGTAAGCAATATTCTGTCTGGAGATGCACCGATCCAGTTTTTTCCGATCTAATACGATACGATACCTGGGCTGAGCGTATCGGCCGATACCCGATACCAATCCCACACTACTTTTGAATGAATAAACTGCATGCTTTGCCATGTGAGTGAAGGCATCAAACTTGACAAATAAACATTTAGCCTTGTAGAAAGGTGATAAATTAACATAGATAGAAATGTACTTTATTTTATTATTATTATTTTATTTCACTTTTATTTATACAGCTTGTCTCATTGAGATCCAAGATCTCATGTCCAAGAGAGACCTATCTTTTAACAAATAACAAAGTGTAAATTCTTTACAATATTAATAAAAACAGAAATGACTGGATCGGAATGCTGGATAGGCCACATTCATCCGATATCTGATCCATCTAATTTGTCAATATCGGAGCCGAAATCCAATCCGGGTATCGGATCAGTGCATCTCCAATTCTTTCTAACACTTTTCTGGTTCAGTGAATAATCCATAATAACTTCTGTTTTTCTGAGTCATTCTGGATTAGGGGCAGTATAAAATATATGGATGATCTTAATGTGCATTAATCTGACAAATCTAGTTGACAACCATAAGGATTAGAGGAAATGTGTTTGGATTCAGGGCTCTCCTGTGCACAATGCATGACTGCCACTTGATGTTGAATGGCTGTTGTATGAAGTTATTCCAGACACTGCATTTTTTTCTTTTTGCTGTTTTCAGAGCCAGGCTTGTGTTCGAACACTGGAATTACCAATAGCCAATACACAAAATGAACAGGCTGGATCTTATGGGAAGATATTACATAGATTTGAAGAACTCAAGTTAGCAACACACTAAATTGTACTTGTGGGAAGGTACGCAACAAGGAGCCGGCGGGATTTGATCCTCAGACTCCCAGGTGAGTCATGCAAGCTAGTCACACACACATACTTGTTTCCCTGCAGGCTGCCAACAGTTATGAATCCATGGAATTATTACCAGTACCACACAGATCCCACCAACAATTGCAGAATGTGGCAAGGTACGCAAGGTGAGGCATGATTCGAAACCTACACTCCTGGGGGAGAGTCATGCACACTTACCAGTCAGCCACTGGTTAGCATGTGAGACTCTTACCCAGAAGTCTGGGGATCTAATCCCGCCCAGGTCTTCATTGTGTACCCTGCCATATACACAAATACAGCAATATTATTTTGACTAATTTGCCTTCTTTTTGTCACAATTATGTCAAAGGCCTAGAAACTATCTTTGGGTGAAATCATGTATTTTTGCATGTCACCCATCTTGCTGTTTGTATGTAACTGTTTAGAAGTCCAAATAGAAAAAAAAAAAAAAAACAACAAAAGTGTTTGATGGTAGATTCAACTGTCAAATTAAGCTTGAAAGTGCTTTCCATTTCTCAGTCTTACTTGGATAAGGATGTAGACAATCCAGTCGTTAAATGTGATTTCACAAGGATACAGTGGGAAACAAACTTGAAAACATGTCTAATCATTACCAACAAATTGTTCTTCAAATCCAAAAACATTGCATTTATGATCCCATTTAGAACCTTACCATTCCCCCATTAATAACAAGCCTATAATGTGTTTTACAGCAGCGCAAATAATGGAAAATTAATTTCTTGTTCTGTCTGCAACCAAATTGAAACAACATAAATCTAAAAATTATTGGATCATTAATCCAAAAACTATTGGATCAAATCAGGCTTTCTTTTCACAGAACGGATATCAGTATTCCCAGTCCGATCCTCTTTAAACTCAGTGAAAACTAAACTTGGATGAAGGTTGTAAGAGGTTCTGTTGACATTGTTACAACTCCATCCAATATGTCTATCACAGCCTCATATTTCTTCAGACATGTTGTTTTATAGTTATGCTGAGTTGGTTATATAGTATTGTAAAATCTGACCAAATCTTGGCACACAATTGCATTTGAAGCAGTCCTCGGTCACTTTCAGGCCACACGTTAAACTCAATTTACTGAAGGAAAGTGGTCATGAGACCAAACTTTCCCTATTCTACGAACCAAGCATGAATACAAGTAAATTACTTCAGATGGACAGTGAGGATCACCATTGTGAGGCTGACCTTAAAGGGATTAAAAGATATGAAAATTTTTAGCTTTTGAAAGAATAAATCAAACATTATTCATTTACCTTTTTAGAATAGTCCGGCGAACAGAAGAAAATGAACAATTTCATTAAAGATTTTCTCAGCATATTGTCTCAACCGCTCTCTGCAGTGCATGAAAGTAAAAAGCAAGATTTAATGATCTGAGACTGGCTGGAATCTCTACATGCATGGTTGTTTGTCTTGTTTGTCTGTGCTGGCCCTGTGATGGACTGTCCAGGATGTACCTGCTGACTGCAATGTGGTAGCTGGGATAGGCTCCAGCCCCTCCCTGTGACCCTGAATTGGTGAGGCAGGTAAGGGAAATGGAAATGGATGGAATCTCTGCGACTGCCAGTAGTCACAGCTGGCAGTCGCAGAGATTCCGGAGATTCTCTGTATGATCAGTGGAGTAAATGATATCTGGTGATTAGCTGTGCCTTCATCAGTTGCGTATGAAATTCTTGAGAACTATTGTTTTATGTTCCCTTGGCTAATATAGATCATCTTCTTGTGCACCTGCCAGAGTACTAGAACAGATTTATGGGATTGATCTCCATGACCATGCTCACCTTAAAATACCTCTGCTTTAGTTTTGGATGTCACTCAAACACGGAGTAGCAGTTGTTTCACTCTGTATATTTCTGTGCTAATGCAAGCAAAAACTTAATGTTTCCAGGAAGATATTTGTGTCTGGAGTAATAGCATTCCTTTCTGTGCATTAAGTTTTTTTTTTTTTTAAGTCAAATATAATAAGCAGGCAGCTAAACATCTGTATTATTGTCTGTTACATTAGACCAAGACACACAAACCTTGGGTGTTGTCTTCCTTGTCTTCAAACAGTTAAATACAAAGATGATGCAAGCTTGTTGACACTGATAAAGTGAGAGGCTACCAAAGATGTTCTAATGTGAAATTGGTTTCTGAAGTAATGACAATAACTCCTGCATCAGGTCTTCTTTTAGATATTGTCTCTCCCAGTTCATTTTTCAATTTTTGTCTCAAGGAAACTGTCTTACAGTGTATTACATGGTTGACTTTGCTACTGAGATTTTTTATTTGATAATGATCACAGTGAGTTTGTAGAATTTGTGTTACTACATAAAAAAGCCAACCTGTTATATAATCTTGGTTGGTGCATCAGAACACTGGCTGGGGTTATATTTTATACAGAGCAGACTTTTCCTTATCAATGGCCAACACATTCTACATCCAATGCAAATACATATTTGATGCAACACAGCATCCTATACATGGAGGTAAAGAAAGGTAAAGAGGAATAAGTTGTGATGCTTTTCTTTTGAGATCTGAATTTCACTCTGTTAAGACATGAGGTAGGGGGTAGCTTAGGATATAATGTGGTCATCCTCCAGTCAGAGGGTTGACTGGTTTAATTATCAGGCGAGACAATGAACCTGATAAACATTGTCTTATATATTAATGTCAGTGCACTTAGAAAGAAAAACATTAACAAGAGGCTGCATCAGCATAACATGCATCATGTCTCAACATGTTCTAACCAATCATCTCTCCACATTAAGTTGTGTACAGTGACACCCAAAAAAGGCAAAATGCATTGTCACAGCATGCAGCATGACATGCTGTGTCATTCATGCACTATTTAATGAGACCAGACTGTTTCACAGTATTTGCCTTGCAACCTAAAATGACATGCTGCTTTGGCTGGACATTCAGTTAGTGGAAGTGTTTGGATAAAACAAACACTGAGGCTATGGGCCATGATGCCGGAAAAATTATCGAGAGGTGAGACAAGAAAATGCATGTTTGTGATCGCAAGCATTACCTTTTTTCATAGATGATGCATGGCATTGTGCATAAAAACAGTGAATACTGCAGCTTTGAAGGCATAGATTTCTTATTGATTTCTCAGTGTCTCTGGTTGTTGAGGGTAATGCTGAGAGTGTTCAGATAGTCTTAGACTTTCATAAATGGACTCCAGGGGAAGCAAACAAGTCTCAAACTGCTATCAGAATTGCACCAGAACAACTTTGGACTTAGTTTACAGCTCACCTAAACAATCTGTGGGCTGAAAGAATTTGTCATGTCACGTTGTTTTAATATGGCAGGTTAAAGAAAACAGCCAACAACTTTGTCCCACATACCTGTAGCAGTTGTGATCAAATGTTTTCCCCCATATTTTATGAAGGCTTGCATACAGTGCAAAATGGCAGCCACATATTTATATTGTTTTGAGTTCTTTCTCAAATTATATGCATTACAATGTTGTACAGTGAGGGACTGTTGTATAGGACAAATAGAATGAAGAGCCAATTGATAAATTTAACTTTAATTTTAATTAAAATTGAATTTAAATTTAATTTTCAAAATCTACCAGATATGAAAAGCAACATTGTGGTTTTTAAAAGTTTAACCAGAGCTTCGACAAAGTTTCACATCTGGATTCTTGACTATAAAATTAGTTACAGTCAAAATATTTACCTCATATATTCTTGGGCCTCTTTTAGTTACTGGCTCAGTGATGTGCCGGAAATCTTCATGACATGAGACCATCTTTAAGATTACCTAATACCCCTGAAATAAAACTTATCTTTCTTGAAATTCAAATCACATGGGCCAAAATCAGACTGCACATGAACATTCAGAATCTTCTGTTGTGAGTGAATTCAATTAATTTACTTACAAACTTTTCTCTCAGAAGCATCCAGCTCACCTGTACTGTAAATTGCATTTTGGCATTTTTCTTGTCCCAATGTATTATTTTATGTCAAATAAACAAGGTTGTGATATGTTGCTGTTATAAATTAAAATACTTAAACACATCTTAAGAACACAAAAAATGTTCCATTCAACTCAAAAATTTAAGGCAGCCCTTTAACTCATATTTTTAAGTTAAACATTTTACAGTCTGGTTCAAATTGTCTGAGAATAACCAGAAATACTTGTGTCTTTGACAAGATACAGTATTCCAAAGAGGAATTGAAATATAGAGAATTTCTTTTATGAAGTATTATTAATTACTTTTGTAATCAAATTTTCCAAATCAAGGAGCATAATTGCATTTTTGTGTGTTTCAGTTGACGGTCCTGTCACTATGCCTTCAAGTGATCATGCGCCCTGGCTTTTTGGCAAAGGGATGTCCCTTTAACTGACTGGTCAGTGCGCATGGCTTTGACCCGGAAGTCTGGGGATCAAATCCCACCTGAGCCCTCCTTCGTCCTGCCACACAAAGGATAAATTTATCATTAAAGTGCTGGTGACACGACCTTAACTTCAAGTAATTTTGCCATACAACAACACACCAAGACAAAATAAGTAGTACTGTGCAGTTAGAAGTTAATCAGACGTGTATTTACGTAAATATCCGATATTTAGGAGGCTCGGCTAAACGCTAATAGTTTTTTTTTTTTTTTTTTCCCCCCCCCCCCCCCCCCCCCCCCCCCCCCCCCCCCCCCCCCCCCCCCCCCCCCCCCCCCCCCCCCCCCCCCCCCCCCCCCCCCCCCCCCCCCCCCCCCCCCCCCCCCCCCCCCCCCCCCCCCCCCCCCCCCCCCCCCCTCAGTCGCGAATCTAGCCGCCATGATGTGCGTCAGCGACATACAGAGTTGCAGTCCGCCCATTGAGTTACATGTATAATCAAAGCCGTGGAAAACATGACAGATGCTCCAGAACAGCTAGATTGAAACTGGTTTGTGTGCTGGGATCATCAGCCAGTTCAGAAAAGTGTGATAATGCTGAGGAATTTGGGTAAATCACATTTTACAAGCTAGAACCCGAGTAGAACTGTAGCCAGCTGCCTACAGTCTGTCTCCCAGCCTCAGGTCTACTGGTTCAGATAAAAGCCTGCAAGACCACACCGAAGGAACTCAGAACTGTAAGGAGCGACCCGGAACAGAACAAACAGACCCACAACTCATACAGTAAGGAGCTGCACCAGTTGGATAGAGCCAGCCGTGACAGAGGAGAGGCACTCGCTCCCTGCGTTAGCTCACGGCTAACAGCTAGCCGCGAGCTAGCCATGGTAAATAATTATCCTTTAAAAATGAGAAGATAACAACTTACATGGTTCCAGTCGAGTTTTGAATAGTTCCGGTTTGTAAAGATTAGGATGGAGGGAAGGATGCATCTTTGGAAGCAACTGGAGGAGGTCTGATGACCGGATACGTCCTCATATAACCGAGCCGCAGCTGTCTGCCGATACAGTAGCTGTATGACCGATGTGATGAAGCAACGATGGTTGAAAAAGAATATTCCAGAGGACATGATCGCAGTTTCATTGTGTTAGAAGTCTCAACACGTTGGTGCCTGAAGCTTCAGTAAACAGATGCTGTAGACAGGAGAGACATGCAGACAAGGCCGTAACTAGCCATGAGGTACCCGAGGTAAAAACCTTGGTTAATATTTGCTGGGATTTTTTAAAATAAAAAATATTCATTTTACCAAGAAAGAGAAAAGAAAATCTAATTTATAGAAAGATCGCACATTTTATTATACTATGCTGTAGCTGACAAACAGGAGTTGTGTTTATAGAATAAAAATAAATGAAAAAAATGAGTTGTGTTTTTGCAAATGAGGTCTCCTCACCTGTAGCGTTACACATCACGCCGCAGCACGTCACGTTTACTGGCGGCCTTGACATGTTTCGGTTTTGGGGTGAAGAAGAAGACATTCTCCGCACGGAAAGACCTGAATGAGAGGTAGGAACAAACACTCACCAGTTCACGCATCTGTCATAATAGTTCAACTCCGGGGGAGTAAAGTTGATATCAATCTCATCGTCATCTCACGAGCAAACGTTATCTAGCCTAATGTCAGAGAAGGAGAGGGGGACACCGCTCTGTTCCGAAACACTGCTGCCCCCCCAACCCCACAGCTGTACATGTTGTTGAACGTTTACACTCTCTGCGTAACTGTGCCTTGTCTGTGAAATGCTTGAATCTGTCCCACTTGCTCTCCACCCCACTTCGTTGGGGGAGATCTCCCCTTCACAGAGTAAACGAAATACACTTTTAAGAGCCTGAGAAAATAATAATAGGATTCAGAATCAAAACAAATTAAAGAAAGAAAATAAATTCATTTGGAGCTGTTGTCTGTTACTCTGTGTCTGCAGGCAAACACTTTATTTGTACTGTCGTAAGAACTAAAATAAACAGAGCATTCAGATTCAGAATTTTGTATTTGACACTCAGCAGAAATCAAAAAGATAATAGAATTTCCAATCAACATGGTTAATGGTCTACAGCCTTTTTAATACAAAAAACAAACAAGCAAATGAATAAATAAATAGATGTTGTTTATTGTCACACCAGTCTTTTTGGTCACTTTGTCCAAAAGAAGTGCTGACCAATAGCCTCCTCTGGGAAAAAAACAGACTATTTGTGTTGATAGATGTAAAGCTAAATATTATAATCCTAGACCTACAAACAATGTTGTGCTTGTGGATCTAGAACTCATCATTGAAGTCATTTTTACTTGAGAAGGACCATATGTGGATTTGAAATAAACTGTCAGAGTGATACATAATAAGAATCTACAAAGAATATAGCTGTGTTTGTCATTTTTTGGACATTTACCTGCCAAAGAAATATACAGATGTGCCTCCTCATCTTTCCAGTTTTCTGCTCAGAAAAGCCAGAAATAGATAGCCTGTTGCTATTTCTTTATAGAAAGATGAATCATTCTTCATTCTTCTGTGACACTTATTGGAAAAAGAAATCATTTGCGTACTTAAAAGATAGATAAATAAATAAATAGTCAGTTTGAATTAAGTTTATTCAGGTCTGGCTTTAACACAAGGATGTTCAGCATTGTTATTGTGGGGATGATCAATTATATTAATTAAAATTGTCCATCATTCTGTCAGAGACAAAAAAAATGATCTTTTATGAAAAAAAAAATTCCCGTCCTTTTCAAATAGCAAATAGCTGTAGATGATTTGTGTGAACAGTGGTGTTTTATGCATCTTTATGAACTTGGTTTTAAAAATATTTCCACATTCTTGACTAAAGTTACATCTGAAATCTTAGCTATTTTCTAAAAAGAGACACTTTTTGATGTTGTTTCTCTCTCTCTCTCTCTCTCACACACACACACTTTTTTTTTTTTTTTTTACAGTTTTCAACCTGCAATACATTGAAGCCATATGAGCAGACATAAACATCATGTAGCTACACAGCTATTTATCAAGTCAATATCTTCAGTATCAACAGTATGATTATGGATACTAAAATAAAAGCTATTCTGTCAATTGACTAGAGGATGTATGTGTACCTCAAATGTTATGGGAAGCTTTTTCTTTGATACTCTTCCCACCACTCAAGAAAAAAGATTGATCGCACTTGAAACAGCGTGCCTGGGGAGTGAGCTGCTGCCAACATGTGTTTGCCATATTAGTCCTAAAATGAGCAACCGGAATATCACCTTATTCTTTTGTACACACAAGCTATGTAGTTCCTTTGAAAGGGTGCTTGATGCCAATCAGGTCTTGGCCTTTACATGACAGCCTGCATGCTGTGCATACTTTAATCATTTTTGAAAGAAATAAAGCATAAAGTTCCATTTTGATCACACTCTCAGCTGAAAAACATTAGGAGGGTGAAATTTCAAATCAGAAGGGATCCTGCCACCTGTGACATATGTGGCAAGGTACGCTACAGAGGGCCCGGGCGGGGTGAGAGTCATGTGCACTGACCTTTCAGCCAAAGGGACATCCCTGTGGCCAAGTGGGGCATGATCTATTGGAAGCATAGTGACCGGACCCCACACTGTCACATTTCCAAGATCTAATGTATCTATTGTCATTTTAATTAATCAAGGTGGCAGTGCTTTCCATGTACTGAAAAAAGGGGACTTTTTGGCCTTGTAAAAATCACTTTGTTGTAAAAACTATATTCTAAAAGTTTTGTATCACCCTGTTTTTACTTTAAAAATGCATATTTTCATGAAATGCTACTTGACATTTGTTTGTCTATTTAACTTAATTTAAAATTGTAAGTATAACTGACAATTATCAAGTAATTTCTATTTAATCACTTATGTGATCAAATGGTAAAATCAAACAAACTTTACTTTGCCTACGTAGTCTTGTCAGAACTGTCAAAAGTCAACATATCTGGACCACAAAGACTAATTGGAGATGCACATTCAACAGGAATTTAACCTTCTGTGCATGCTGTGCTATAAATTTGAGTTATTTGCTGTTTTATGGTTTACATTTAGACAATGTTGGAAAGTTATGTTGTGTTTGCACTGTAAAGGTGTTATCATGAGTGAGAAGCAGTGTTGTATAGTAACTAAGTAAAAATACTTTGTTACTTTACTTAAGTAGTATTTTTTTGTATTTGTACTTTACTTTACTATTTCTTTTTCTGATGACTTTTACTTTTACTTCGCTACATTTTCCGAGAAAAATCAATACTTTTACTCCATTACATTTACCTGAGCATCTTAGTTACTCGTTACAAAATAACAAGGAACATTATAGCCACTGGACAATCTTTGTTTTGTTGTAGTGGACTAGCAGCCACTAGTAGCAGCCTTGTGCAGCCGTCTCTGAAGCTACACACACCTTTACCTGCCTCAGCAGCAGGTGAAAGGCTGTTCAGCATCGCTGGTCTGGTCTTCAGCCCAAGAAGAGTGAGACTGAGTTCTCACTATTTTGAGAAACAACTTCTTTTGAGGTTGAACAAAACGTTTTTCATGGTTCAGTAATGACTGGATGGACAGTTCAACTGCTGTCGCACTGCAGTCATGTTAAAGTTCAACCAATCGAGGTTTTGTTTGTTCGCATCACCTCCAAGCTCTAAGAGTTTATTAGGAATGATTTTATATTGAATGCACGTGGGTATGAATGTTGGTAGGCATGCGTGCAGGTCTGTAAGGATGTTTGTATGTACAGTATTTTTCTACATGGTTGGGTTTATGTAAGGAGGTATTGAAACTCCTTTACACTTTGCAAATTAAGACAAACTAAATTAAACAGAAATAAAGAAAATGTTAAACTCAAATTTCTGATTACGTTTTATTAACTGTACTTTTTACTTTTGATACTTAAGTACAGTAAAAACTAGCTACTTTTTTACTTTTACTCAAGTATTATTCTAGCAGGCGACTTTCACTTTTACTTGAGTCATTTTCCAGCAAGGTACTTTAACTTTTATTCAAGTATGGCTTTTGGGTACTTTATACAACACTGGTGAGAAGGACAGTACAGATAAGTGAAGCCCCCACCGTTCTTTATGGACAGTTTAACTTTCCATAACTGCTCTGTTTGCCTGTCTCAGTGTGGTTATTAAAGAATACTCTTAAACACTATATGTTTCAACGTGAGATTTTTACTTTGTTGCAAACTGAGTCTAAGTAGAACTTACTAATCACCAGAAAGTAAAACTCAATGGCAAAGTTGATAAATTTGAGTAAAGGTTACTCTCATATACTGTATGAGTTATTCTTGTAGGAATAACTCATATTATGCAAGTAAAGTTTACTTGAAAATAACCCTTGTAAAATTTATTCAACATTTCTGTGTGGAAAAACTTACTGAGGGTTTTCTTAGTAAATAATACTCTAAATCTTCTCAAGGTCAGGCCATGGTGATGAGACACAGGGTTTTGATTATGAATAACATATTTGCGCAGATGTGCATAACATCACATAACATGCCAATCCTTTTTGCCCTGGATTCACGATTAATTTGAGGTACACCATGGTTCTTGATACCAGGGACTGCTAGAGGAGGGTAAAGAAAGAAAGGCCATCTCTAGCACGTAGTGGTTAAAACAATAAAAACTTTATTTAAGAAATAAAATGGACAAAAGCACTCATAAAAGTAGTAAAATAACCAAAAATAAAAGTAATGACAGAAAAAGGAACTAAAATTACTAAAAGAAAGGCTAAAAAGGGGCTAAAAGTGCTAAAAGAGCTAAAAGGCTTGCGGTGGCTGGCGTCTCTCTCTCTGCTTCCTCGGTTCTGTCCCGCATTCATGGTGGCAGTGTTGAATAAAGTATCCATAAAAGCCATACTTGAGTAAAAGTAAAAGTACCTTACTGGAAAATGACTCAAGTAAAAGTAAAAGTCCCCTGGTAGAATGTTATTTGAGTAAAAGTAAAAAAGTAGCTACTATACTTAAGTATCGAAAGTCAAAAGTACGGTTAATAAAACAGAAATTTTAGTTTAATGTTTTCTTTATTCCTGTTTAATTTAGTTTTCAAGTTTTGTTTCATTTGCAAAGTGTAAAGGAGCTTCAATACCTGCTTACATAAACCCAACCATATCCAAAAATATCTGAGACCCCTGACATGATAATGTGACCATTAATTTGAAATTTACCCGCTGGCCACTGCTTTCATCTGCTGCACAACAGGGTAAACCAATGATAATGTCTTGCGGTCTGTATCTCCAACATCATTGACTGTTAGTCCCACTACAACCAAACAAAGATTGTCCATTGGCTGTCACGTTTCTTCTTATTTTGTAATGAGTAACGAGGATGCTCAGGTAAATGTAACGGAGTAAAAGTATTGATTTTTTTTTCAGAAAATGTAGTGAAGTAGAAGTGAAAGTCCTCAGAAATAGAAGTAGTAAAGTAAAGTACAAATATAAAAAAAAATGCTACTTAAGTAAAGTAATGAAGTATTTTTACTTCGTTACTGCATCCGGTCCTCTCTCCTCTCACTCTCTGCTTTTATCCTGCTGTATCCAATTAAGCCAGGGCAGGAGTCCTTCTCTCTAGGTGCTGCCAATCAGTTCATTAAAAGCTCCCGCTAGCTTGGAGATAAAAACAATTTAAAAACCACACAAAAAACCCTAAAAAAGTATATTTTTAAAAAAAACATGCTAAAATAAAGCTAGTGGGCAGAAGTCCAGCTTCTGGCAGCACCTGTTGTTCATGCTGACACATACTGTATGGTAATGGAGCTGTAGTTTGAGTTCATTCAAATTTCTGCACTGATGATATGAAAAGTATCTAATTTAGGACCAAGTCACTTTGGAATGCTACATGTAACATTTATGACAGAAAAACTCGTATCAAACCTCCTAATTCACTTCTGAGACATCTTGATGAAATATTTATGACCCATTAACCTCAAATAGATCATAATCCTGTTATTTGATATAGTCAACACCAGCATCAAAGAGGTATTGCTTCCATCAGAGAATCCAGCTGCCAGAGTCCATCGATGCTGTGAAGATAGTACAGATCAAAGTCTCATCCATACAAATAACATGCTTCCATGTTCAAAAACTGAATCACGGCTGGCTTTCACATCACACAGACATCAGTGAGCCGCAGATATATATGACCCTTTCGCTGGTTTGAGTTGCAGTTTCATGGTTCAAATAGTCTTAACAACTGTACTGAAAAACCACCAAGCCTGAGATGCTCTGACCCAGTCAACTTACCAGCACATCCATCCTTTGCAAGTTATTTAGATTCTTATGCTTGTTTATTTTTCCGCTGTCAAGACTTTAGAACTTATTTTGTGTGTCGCATCATAGAGCAGGTGCCTTGTTATGTCTTTGGCAGGCATGAATCTTGTGGAGTATGATGCTGTGCACATGAGGATTTGAATACCCGCAGCTGGACATCAGTTTTTAGATATGATTTGAGATGTGCAGTTAGTTCCTATCGCTGATTTTCCAACTCAAAGATATTCGCAGATTCCCTGTGAGGTACTGCAACATTGTCTTTGCTTTTTTTTTGCTGACAAGTTGCAAGGCAGTGAACAGAATGACTGATTCCTCTCAGAAGGAAATCTGCATTAAAATACCCTATATTTTCCAGTTACTTATCAATCAAATTAAAACTCAGTATGTTCTGTATAGATTAGATGAAATAGGGCAAATTGCAGTCTATCCTGTTTAAGATTTATAGTATATTCGCATATGATGACAAGGCACATAAATCCAATTTGTTCACACTGATTTTGTTTTGTTTAAAAACTGTATAATGTGTAATTGAAATGAATGATTACAAGACTGTATGGTTTTAAAATCAGATTTCTGTGGTTTACAATTTTTGGGACAATAAAATCATGTTTGTTTTTGGTTGATGGATATGAGGACTGTCTTTATATCTTTTTCTGACATTCTCTCTGTTTTGCACAGTCAGTGTAAGGTCATAAACCTATCATTAGTCATCATTTAATCCCCCTGACTCTCTTAAAACCTACTGCTCTGCAGTCTACCCTGGAGGTATTACATCGTCCACAACTACCCTTGGCTTTCAGGCAATGACAGAAATTATGACCTTAATAAAGTTGGCTTTGCAATATTTGCATGCATAAGCATTTTATAACTGATACAAAAGACTGTCTGGCTCTGTTTTAAGGCTCCCCTGGACCGTCTCTTGGCAGTAAGTGGTTGTCCTCGTGACTTAATGGTTAGTCAAAGTGATTCAAAATGCCTCAAGGATGAATGCTAGCTACACATAACAGCTGGTATAATAATGTAAGCCTTGCATAAGCAATTTAGTCAGTTTACATTTCACCCATCATCCCCATATTTCTTTCACGTCATAAGCCATGACTGCATCACTTGCCGTCATTAAGATGAAGGGATGTGCTGGATTCAGGTTCCTGGTTCTGTTTATCTCTTGGCGGCTGAGCGAGAAAACAAACAGCCTGCACTGATGCTCAACCCATGATAAATTCTTTAGCGGAATAAGTGTAACTGGGTGTGTTTATCCAGTAGTCCTTCTCATCGTAATACAGTTGATTAATGCCTCAATCTCAAAACAAGGAATGCTGCTCTATGTGATCTCCAAGACTTGTTATTTATGGCCCCCTGTTGGAAAGGAAGGAAATGTAGATTCTTTATATTTATTGTATGTTCAGATCTGTTTTAATTAAGATTTTGCTTACCCTTTTTTCTTCTTCTCTTTTTTTCCCCTTTGATCTCATGTGGTTGTTTTCTTACCTCCCGTGGATCAAAATGTTTTTTGAAAACATTTTTTAAATGTTTTATTATATTTATTACAGTGTTCCATTTTCCCACCTAATACACAGACTCAACTAAATTTACCAGATTTTTTTTTTTAACATAAGAGGTCATGTATTTAAAATGAATAAATAAAAAAAAGCAGTTAAAATACTTGACAGACAGAAGCCCATCTGCGTTGGTCTTACAGTGTGCCATAAAATAATGTAATTTAAGGTTCAGTGTGATTCATTTGCACCATTTTATTTTATTCCTGTTATATTGAAGCTCGTTTTCTGTTATGAAGGAACTGTAAGGGATAGTCTTTAACAAATTAGGGGAAGATGCAAATCTGCCTTTAACACCACGCACATAAGTCCACCGCAGGTTTTTCATCTCTCAGTGTAAATGTAGTCTAAGGGGTGGGGCTTGTTATGCCCTCTGGTAATACTGGGGTTTGGATGCAAACATCACGGCTTTGTAACTACTTGCTGGAGTTGGATGCGGTTCGTGCCCCAAAGTGGATTTAAAAAGAGCACCTCGCAGGAGGAGTGAAAAAAATCCAACTTAAAGACGGACGAAGAAAAAGTCAGAGTGACCTCTCTCAGCGGAATAAAAGATCTCTATATATTTTTTCATTCACTGCACACCGACTTCAGTTTGAACCCATTTTCACATTTTCTGTCTGGTGCATCCTCTAGATAGAAGTGCGGGGAGGGAGTTGCGTAATTGCGCCGATCATAAAAATCAAATGTTTAAAAGATGAGAAGAGAAAGGTTGCATGGGGTATCCTGTAGGAGGAGTTTTTCCAGGACCAAACAACTAACGGATTTTCCCTTATAAAAAAGGAAACTGAGCACCGAACGTTCAATGAGCGGCTTTATTCAAGGTCTCAGACGCACAGGTGAGTGGACTCACGACGTCCCATTTTCAAATACTTTTCTTGTTATCATTTTATGGGAAAAAAAATAACTGAGAACGTTGTCCCTTGTATTATTATTATTATTTTATTATTGTTGTTGTTGTTGTTAGGCCTAGCTATTTGTTTTGAAAAACAGTTGTAAAGAATATTCATCATGACTTATTTAAAATTTTTGTTGGAAAATTTGAATTTTATTTGGCCTCAACTGATATGGTTTTAGGATTAGAAACCAAGACAGGGTAATTTTTCTTTTCTTTTCCTTTCCTTTCTTTTTTTAATTTTATTTTATTTATCACAAACATACCACAGCCCCATGTCATCCCCAGGAGCAGCATTAATGTCAGGGAAGAGATTTAGAAAAGCAGCAGGAAAGTCTGAATATGGGAGATGCTGGGGACAGGTGGAACTGGGCTCAATTTACTTCCCCTATACAGTAAGAACAGAGTGATGAAATTTTCTTTGATTCCACATGGTAAACCATGGAGCATCAGTTCACAGACAGCTCAGATAAAAACTTAAATAAAAAAATACAATGAAATAAATAAAATAAAAAAAATAAGGTATGTTTGTTCGATTGGAAATATATCAGTGAAGGTTTTTTTCTGTGCTGTTGAGTGATTTCGCAGTTGCTGCACATATGACCTCTCATTCCCCAAACTCCTTCAGCCATAACAAAGGAAGTGAACAACAAAATCGGAGCTTCTGTGGGTGCTGCTGGTGCATCTCTCTCTGCAAGTAATGAACTTTTAAAGAGCTAGATTAAAAGAGTTTTGATTCATGATTTTGAAACCATATCAATATCAAGTGTGATAACAAATAAACATGGTTTAAGTTTGCCGTTTCACTTGCTTTAAAGTGAGGAATTTAACAAATACCTAATTTAATTTAGCATGACTGCAATTATTATTTGGGTTAAATTACCCACTCACAGGTGTTGCTCAGCTCTCTGCTCACATGAGCAGCCAAATTAGTTTTATTTAAAGGGTAATCTTGCCTTTAATGTCCACTGGGCAGATGCATTTAATTTTGAATAAATTTTCATTTTGAATTCATTAAGATCTTGAGGTAAGAGGAAGGTCTAATAATTGTGTAATTCCTGTGTAAGGAAGCCTACATCATGACAAAAATTGTTTCTTATCTTTGCCCTCCGTATTTTAAACTTCTCAGAGCCTGAATGCATTTATCAGTGATATGAATAGACAGTCTTTGTTACGCTTTTAAATATACCAGTGCGTTAAGTTACAAGCATAAAGCTCATCAATGAGCATGTGCAACGCTGAGCTCGAGGTTGTGGCACCTTCTCGAGTTCAATTAATTCCCAGAGTGGGAGCTCCTTTTCAGGATCTGAATAATTGATAGATCAAACTTAGGAGTTACAAAGGAGGCAATTTAATCTCTTGATTATTTGATGAGCTGAGCTTAATTTCACTGGTCTCAGCTGAATAAAGCTCATTGGTAAGGCAAAACAAAATTTAACGAATGAAGGAGCAGAGACAAAGAACTGTTAAAACTCACAGGTACCACAATTACCGTGTGAAAAAAATGACTTTTGGCAATGTGGCTTTTTGAAAAACAACAAGAAAACTGGTATTGTTAGATAGAGCAAAAAACAGGCAATAACTTTCTTCTAAATGGTGCACTCTGCAGTCTTATCTCTACAGCTTGAGAGAGAATATATGGATGGGCTGAGGTGGGCTTTTGGTAGGTATCACAGAGCTGTGGGAGTTTTAGGTTATGAAAGAAACTCTGGCAGATGTCTTGAGTTACTCTGCACTGGAAAGGTTGAGCTTTAACTGATCCAGAGACTTTGCTTGTCCCGTAATTAAATAAGCATTTGTTAAAGAAACAAACAGGTGCTACAGAAAACTGGCTGTGCCACTCTCAGTTTGTAGATGTGAGTTTAGCTGAGAAGTGTCAGCCAGATTGTGAGTCATGAAGTGTTAAGAGGCAAAGAGATTTAGACGTTCTCAACCAAGCTTTATTTAAAAAAAGATTCATATTACCTTGACTGAAGTTAGGTTTGGGAAAATTGTATAACAATTAGATTTTTATTCCATCCTCTACTTAGAATTCAGAAATTCCACATTTTCTACGCATGTTGGTTTCCTTTTTTGAAATTGTTATTTTTGTTTTTTGTTCTCTTTCATTTGCTCCGGCTAAGTTGATGCCCAATACAGTAATGGCAAGTATGCGTCAGCCCCACCAACGCTGCATTGCTGTAAGTGGATATAGACAATGGATGGATGGATAATGGCAAACCATACTTAACTTAGCTCAGCTACACTAAGTTGGAACTAATGCCATATTATTGTAAAACCGTCAATTTTCTGGTTTTTCAGGGATATTGTTTTTTTGACTCCCAGACATTTTTTCCTCCGTTCCAGTGTCAAAATGGGCTATATGCACAACTCTACTACTTCCTAAACTTCAACCAGTAGCTACCTTTGCTTCCTATTCACTATTCGACAAACTGATTAATCCAGGTGTGCCTGACCTTAGTAACTGGCCAGACACACCTGGATAAATCAGTTTGTCCAGTAACGAAAGACACGAAGCAAAAGTGCTGCTTGAAGTCCAGAGAGTGGTGGAGTCGTGCATTAAGCAAAGATTCACAATACATACTTTACTCGTCAAAATGTCTGAGAAACAGCCCATTATTTGCCCCTGATTGAGAGTTTTCATAAAACAAAAGAAATTAATGTAAAGACTTTTTAGAAAGTGTAAGGTTTAGATTTTGGTGTCAAGCATTAGACACATGCAGGATATTTGTGTTTGCAGTGTTTTGATTCAGTCCAGCAAAGAGGAATGTGTTGAAATCAGAAATTATTGTGTCCCTTTTGATTTATTCTCTAGCACAGAATGTGATGTTGCCTGGTGGAATGTTTAGACACACCAAATGGCATTGTCCTTAGTGTGATTCAGAGCCCCATCCAACTCAACATCCAAATATGGTCCTATTTTTCTTTATTGAGCTGCGAGGGAGGACCTCCCATTGCTCAGATGCTACCATGTTCTGTGTGTCCTCTTCACACAGGAGCTGTAAATACAAGCGGCGTATGACACTATCTTAAAATGATCTCGGCACCAAATATAACAAGCCTTAAGTTTGAGCCTGTGTAACATTTCCCAGAGACGTCACTGTATTTCCAAAGAATGAACAAGCCATTGAACAAGTCATCAAGGACCAAAATCAGCATGAACTCTTAAGTGTTGCGTTGGATTTGGTTTCCTTATTGTGTGACTGATCATTTCTTTAAGCCAGTCATGAGTCAGGTTACAGAGACTGTCATTGTTAAAGGGCATAATACCACAGAACATACAGCTTAGGCTGAATTACATAACTTTTTTGCATCTGGTTAGAATTTAATGTCACCGGTTAAATGTGTTGACAGCACAATAGTATCTTCTTACCATCGTAACAAATAAATTGAATCAACACTTAAGTATCATAGAAAAAATATAAAAAGAATATTGGTTTGTTCTCTGTCTTGATGACTATTAGATTTAAAGACTTTTTAAAAGAGAGAAATCTGCTGCTTAATGGAACTTTGCATAAAGACTGGGTGGTATAAATTTAATTTTGTAGATTTATTAGGGGAGAAGCTAGCAGCTTTTTCTTTTCATTTCTTTTCTTTTTTCTTATGGCCAGTTGCTGTAGTTTCTGGAGTTTTTTAAATATTCAATAAGATGTTAGGCAGCAAGCAGGGCCAAGAGAGTTATTACACCTGTACAATGTGTTTTTTTTCAACAGGTCCTGGTTCAAGCAAACCTGCAGTGACAGAAAGCTGCTTCCATCTTTTGTCAGCTTGTGAACCATCATTTCACCGCCTCGGTCTCTGGCGTGGCTCATCTTTGTGAGCTCAGGCGCTGGCTGACAACAAAACTGCTTCAAGCAGCAGGTTCCCTGCTTTCCTTCCAGCTCCCCCTGAGCTTCATGGCTTGACCCAGAAGAACTTCAATACGCCTCCTCTTTATCCTCAGGACAACCCTGTGACCCCACCCCCCCACCCCAACCCTTATCCTACTGCCCCGGTCTGTTTACTCTGTCTTCTTGCGCCACCGCCAGCGAGATGGCTCGTTGTGCCTCAGGCTTGTTTGGATGTGCAATCACAGCATCACACTCCACTTTTCAGACTTGTGGATATACCAGCAAGTAGAGTGAAAGATACAGAAGGACTGGGGGGAGGGACAGAAAGAGAGAGGACAAGCAGTGCTGAGGGAGAGAAGAGGGATCATCTGTACCAGCAGCAGAGGGATTCACCTGTCCCACGGAGGAAGGTGGACCCCCCTACCTGATCCATTTGGCTGCAGGGGGGGACCTTGCATAGCCTGGAAGGCAACAGGGACTATGCAGCTGGGACTGGTGGCGCTGGCAATGATCTTTCTCAGCTCCATGGGTCACAGCGATGTTCTCAAGCTCTCCAAAGCAAGAAGGCAGCGGCGGGGTGAGTTCTCACTTTGTCAGTTTGTCTTGTTTGCGCTCTTTTTCTTCCATTGCAGCGGTGCTGCTTTTCATTTCTGTGGTCTGAGTCACTGTGGTGGACGTCTTATAAACATTTAGCAACCAGAGTAAAGATAACATTTTGTTTATTTTCCCATCATTCGTATTTGTTTTTCCAAGGCGGGTTAAGTTAGGTTTAGAGTTCCCCCCAAACGGCTCATCTTTCTTCCTCTTTTTAAGATAATGCCTGACTTTGTTTATGTAAAACCTTTATGAGTATTAGAAGTGTTTATACAGGGTTTTATGATAGATTCCCTCTCAAAGCCATTGCCCTTTTTGTGTCTGTTTGTGTGGGCACATAATGGAGTGAGTACCTGACAGTTCTAAGCTCTTACTTGGATCGTGCTACTGGTATTGTTGTAAGCATTTTTCTGACCTCACGCAACCACAAAGACAGCGCTCAGTTCAACTGTAGTATATCTCTGGCCTCAGAGCCTCAGTGCTCATTGTTTCTGTCAGCTTTGAAATAATTCTTCCTTTACACACAAGGAGCTTTCAGCCAATGCCAAGCTCGCCCCAACCTCTCCGAGCCAGAATTCATATAATACCATGACTGGCCACAGTAACAGATGTGGTGCTGATACAATCACGCATACCAGGAGGGAAAAGCTATAGAAATTGATTTTTTTTTTCACGGCATATAGAACATCCATAGATATGAACAGTGATGCTGTCATAGTTAATCGTGTGGCACTATAATGAAAACAAAAGAATTAGGATTACTAACCATATACACATGATTCCCCTCTACAGTGTCACACTCAGTTGAAGCCTTTGCTCTCCAGATATGGAAGATGTTTGTAATTTACACATCTGATTTACAGTTTTTACATCTTTAATGTGATCAGATTCGTTTTTCGTCATTCGTAACCCCTGGTGCGCAAATAACTGAGGACAGAGCAACTTGTTTTCTTTCCTGATGGCTTTGTGTGTTCCTTCATAGAGTGAATTCATTTCCACAGATCAGACTGAAACAGTCAGAGAAGAGAGTAGACATGCCGGTACTTCTGCTTTAGAGGCAAAAACTCTGTAAATCCCCATCACTTTTTCTACAATAGTCAACTATTTCTCCATTAGCACTTTTGCCAACATTTGTAAAGACACAATGAAAGGTGACTGATTAATGTATCACTACTCAGCTATCTGTTCATGGAAAAACCCTTTTAACGATTTTAACTTCTGACTTATCTCAGTAAGGCAGGGCAGGTGACTGATTGCTGTTTAGATGTAGAGCTGACAGTGCACAAGACTGTAAATCAACTCAGATAACTGCTGTTTTGTCTCAGAAAGGTTCTTAGAAAAAGGATGTGCACTTCAACACATTACTACGAGGTGATTTAGGTTGCTCCTTGTGTGTGCCTTGTCTTTGCTTGTTTGGAAAATAAGGAAATTGGATGTATGTCTGAGTCTGGGATGAACAAAGGGAAGTGTTAATGCATCTGTAGTGCATAAAAAAAATCAGGGGATATCTGCTGGTTTGTACCTCAGTTTTCTTAACTATGCCCAGCTGACCCTGGTTTTCCAGTTGTGTAAAAAGTGTTTGCCCCCTTCCTGATTTTCTACTTTTTTGCATGTTAGTCACACTTAAATGTTTCAGATCATCAAACAAATTTAAATGTGAGACAAAGACAACACAATTAAACAGAAAATGCAGTTTTTAAAGGAGTGATGACATAGCAGTTAAAAACTAGTTTATGTTGTTGGCATTACTGCATATGTAAATACTCCAAAGAAAAAAACGGCATTTTTTACAGCGGAGTATTGTTTTGAAACGCCAGACCTCACTTCCTCAGTAATACAGTTGGGTCCGGTGATGATGTGGAGTTTTACCCGGAGACCACGTTGACTTCATTTTGATTGGCTACACCTTATTTGGCTATGACCTTATTTGGAGAATCTAGGTCAAGCTGCGGTCGGACTTTGCTAAAGGCTAACTGCAAGCAACATGGGCACTTCAGACAGTGAGCTATGTTTATCAGACAAGACAGCATTTAGAAAATAAATAAACTTACAGGTAATAACAAGGTTGTGGTTGCCTCCCTCAGTGTTGCTGCAGAATTTTTCTTTTAAATCCATTTGTTTGAAAACCCAGACCTGACTGCACAGAAGTTACTACTAGCTCCATACACGCAGCTGAATCAGACAGGGAGGGGAGGGGGGAGCGGACGGTGCATAAACCGTTAGAAGAGAGTGAGAGAGAGGGAGGGGGGGGGGGGGGGCTGTTTACTTGATAGTGTGCTCTTATTGGAGCAATTAAATTACGTAGAATGATAGAACTACGTAGAATGATAAGCTGCTGTCTCATTTGAACCGTTTCTGAGCAGCGAGACAAAGCTGACAGACCATAAACAGGAACTTTGATTCTCACTCTGGACATTCACATGCCCCGGCCATGAACATATTATACACCGAAAACCCCAGAAAAGTGAAATTTGATGTCATGGCACCTTTAAATGGAGATTTTTCTTTTTCAGGGGGGGGGGGGGGGATCTAAACCCTCATGGCCCTGTGTGAAAAAGTGATTGCCCCTAAACCTAATAACTGGTTGGGCCACCCTTAGCAGCAATAACTCCAATCAAGCGTTTGCGATAACTGGCAATGAGTCTTCTACAGCACTGTGGAGGAATTTTGTTCCACTCATCTTTGCAGAATTGTTGTAATTCAGCCACATCAGAGGGTTTTCCAGCGTGAACCACCTTTTTAAGGTCATGCCACAGGATCTCAGTCAGATTCAGGTCAGGACTTTGACTAGGCCACTCCAAGGTCTTCATTTTGTTCCTAAGCCATTCAGAGGTGGACTTGCTGGTGTGTTTTGGATCATTGTCCTGCTGCAGAACCCAAGTGCGCTTCAGCTTGATGTCACCAACAGATGGCCAAACATACTCCTATAGGATTTTTTGGTAGACAGCAGAATTCATGATTCCATTTACCACAACAAGTCTTTCAGGTCCTGAAGCAGCAAAACAGCCCCAGACCATCACACTACCACCACCATATTTTGCTGTTGGTATGATGTTACTTTTCTGAAATGCCGTGTTACTTTTATGCCAGATGTAGTGGGACCTACATCTTCCAAAAAGTTCAACTTTTGTCTCGTCAGTCCACAGAGTATTTTCCCAGCAGTCTTGGAGATCTTCAAGATGCTTTCTGGCTAAACTGAGACGAGCCTTTATGTTCTTTTTGCTCAGCAGTGGTTTTGGTCTTGGAACTCTGCCATGCAGGCCATTTTTGCCCCGTCTCTTTCTTATGGTGGAGTCATGAAAACTGACCTTAATTGAGGCAAGTGAGGCCTGCAGTTCTTTGGATGTTGTTCTGGGGTCTTTTGTGACCTCTTGGATGAGTTGTCGCTGTGCTCTTGGGGTAATTTTGGCCAGCCAGCCACTCCTGGGAAGGTTCACCACTGTTCCATGTTTTCACCATTTGTGGATAATGGCTCTCACTGTGGTTTGCTGAAGTCCCAAAGCTTTAGAAATGGCTTTGTAACCTTTTCCAGACTGATAGAGCTCAATTGCTTTGTTTCTCATTTTTTCCTGAATTTCTTTGGATCGCAGCATGATGTCTAGCTTTTGAGGATGTCTTGGTCTACTTAAATTCATCAGGCAGGTCCTATTTAACTCATTCACTGCCATTGACGTCTATAGCTGTATACAGCGGGGGGGGGGGGAGTATTGAACATGTCAATGTTTTTCTCCGAAAATATATTTCTAGTCTAGCTATTGACATGAACACAATCTGGCGACATCTGGTGAAAATTTCAATACTTTTTTCCACCGCTGTATACGGCTATAGACGTCAATGGCACTGAATGAGTTAAGTGAATTCTTGATTGAGTACAGGTGTGGCAGTAATCCTGCGTTGGTGTGGCTAGAGAAATTGAACTCAGCTTTCCAAAGATGTGATAAACCACAGTCTATTTATGTTTTTACAGGGGGGGCAATCACTTTTTCCACACAGGGCTATAGTGGTTTGGATCCCCCCCCCACACACCCCCCCACACACACACACACACCACACACACACACCCCCACTAATAAAAGTAATTTAAAAGCTGCATTTTCTGTCTACTTGTGTTATCTTTGTCTCACATTAAAATTAGTTTGATGATCTGAAATCAGGAAGGCGAAGCAAGGCAAGTTTATTTGTATAGCACATTTCATGTACAGAACAATTCAAAGTGCTTTACAAAAACATTATAAGCAAAAGGGAGAAAGAAAAAAAAAGTAGAGGGGAAGGGGACAAACACTTTGGTTGACTGTATGCCACATTTCAAATTTTTCTCCACTTGAAAATCTATTAAGGATCTCCAGAAAGAGGTTTGAATGATAATGTGCTGGCATTATTATGACCATTAGTAGAGATGGGAGGAGAGATGATGCAGTTTACTGATCTCATCGGTAGAATGTGGACAAATAACCATTTTTATTTCCTCTTAAAAAATCGTAAGCAGCTGGGAACTATTTATTTTTTTATGATGGTACACCCTCTTGTTCTGTTACCTACCTCATCGTGGCTGTTCCCTTTTTCTGTTTATTTTGTTTCCACAGTTAGCACTGAAGGGCCACCATCTTGCCCGAGTGGCTGTGACCGATGCTCTGAGTACAATGGGTGTATTAAATGTAAGCCCAAACTCTTCATCTTCCTGGAGCGCAATGACATCCGTCAGATAGGGGTGTGCCTTGCCAAATGTCCCATGGGATATTTCGGCATGAGGAGCCCAGAAGGCAATAACCGATGCACCCGTGAGTTTTACTTTGTGTTCATGACTCCTAAAATCAGCATGGCAGGTGGTATCGCTACACATACAGAATCCTCCAAATATATTCTGGCTTCAGCCAACTCATTACCCTGTAAAGCTCCACACAGCTTTTAAACATCACTTTTTTGAGTAAGTAATGGAGAAAAGAAAGATTCTTCCTTGATTAGTGTTCACAATTTGTTGCACAGTTTATTTTCTTATGTGATTTTATGGCACTTTGTCATACATAACAGTAGAGCTATTTAGTCTGACTTAATAAGATATTCTCTGTTATTACAGAACGCTTTCTAACAAAGGGCAAAAGGACAGCATAACATCAGTAACCTGATGATTAGGCATTCATTTGTTGCTGTTACTTATCCAAGTACAAAGTAAAAAATATTAAATCCAGCAATATATTGACTAAAATGTCGGAATTTAAGCACTGAAATGGTCTTCATTTTTGTTCTAAGAAGATTTGGCTCATTTAGAAGGCGAGCAAAGGGGTGACCACATTCTCGGTACTTAACAAACTTAATTTGTTGTTTGTTTGTTTTCTTTTTTTTTTCTGGTGGCACTGATCCTGTGCTTTTTAGGGAGAAGTGCCAGCAACTTAGCCCATTGTCTGTTTTCCCTTATGTGTGGGGAGCGGACCAAAATCCCAACAAAAACATCTCTAATGCATTGTTGTTTGTCTATTTTTTTTTTTTTTTTTTTTTTTTTAAGACGTCTGTGTTTTTCATTTGGCCCTGATGTGCAGGGTTCATGTCAGGCCACAATCCACGTTTGTTGTGTCTTAACATTCACACTTAGAGTATTTTCTGATAAAAGTTTGATGCACTCTTCATATAGTTTCCAAATATTGACAGTCAAGGGCTTCTTTAAACGTGCATATTGAAGTGAAATCAACAGTATTCTCTTTACCACATTAAGTGACTTGGTTTTGCAGGTTTAGAAATAAAAAAAAAAAAAACATTAATAGAGAAAGGAAGACAACACAATTGTCATTTCATGTAACAGCAGCTATTGAAATTGAGATTTTCTTCTTTGTTTCAAAATGGCTTAGTTTGTAAAGTTTTTGCATCACTGGAAATTACACAATTTTAACTTTCTGATTTTTTTTTTTTTTATGTATTCATTGACATTTGCAACAAATTCAGATTCAATTCTGATCTTTATTTTTGAAGCAGCATTAAATCACTGCCTTAGTTTGTTGGAAAGAGGCTAAATTTCCCCAGAAAATTCTTCTCAGAGGCCCTCAGTGGCTAACCTTGGTTGTTATCCAATCATCTGACTTTATACATGTCATCCCAGAATGTCTTGTTAACAGCATTTGTCTTACATTATAGGGTCACAAAATTCTGTGCTGTCAAATTTAGCTGTCAAAGACTTAAAAATAGCTCTTTTTTTAACAGAAGGCAAGAACATTAGGAAACCACTGGGGGATTTGGAGTTAAATCATTTCTGAACTTGGCATCAGACCAGTTCGGGAATGGATATCGCTTAAGTTTGGGACATATGAAAGCATCAAGCCTGGACCTAAATACATTTCCTATGACAACATACAAAGACAAATTTACAAAGTGCTACTTCTGTTATTCTAAGATGCAATGAATAATGTGAATAAGGAAGTACTTTTAATGATTAAGCTTTTTGGAAGTGTGTGCGTGTGTGGGTGTGTGTGGGGGACTATGCTTCTTTTTTCCCCCGTGGTGTATGTTGTCCTCAAGAATTCATTACATTTGTGATTAAGTTCAGAGATTTTAATGACTAATGATTTTAGTGAATAACCCACTCTTGAGAAATCCTCTAAAGCCACAAAATCCTGGCTGCACTCATGCACACTGGCTGTCTAAAAGAAATAAGTCCATGCTGCATGTGTTTTAAAAAGATGACTGTGACTCCCATCTAAATAAGCCCTGCTTTATTTAATCACTAATAAATCTCTTAGAGGAAATAAAAATCAGACTCCTTCGTCCCTCCTATCAAGAACAGGAATATTCCATTACGAGAATGCTTATTTTTCTGCTTGTGCTTGCGTCAGAAAATCTCTAGAGCCCCCCTAAGAACACATCATAATGCAAACTGAAAGTGTTCTTAAGAACCAAACTGATTTTTCTCTTTTTGTCTCCTCTCTCTTTTTCAGAATGTAAAGTAGACAATTGTGAAGAGTGTTTCAATCGCAATTTTTGCATAAAATGTAAGGAGGGCTTGTATTCGCACCATGGCCGATGTTATGTCAGCTGCCTTCCAGGCCAGCACACTGCCAATGAGACCATGGAGTGTGTCGGTGAGTGATCTTTAACCTTTAACTTGAAATAGAAAGTAGACTTAAGTTATGAATGCATCTTATTAGCCTTGAGCATTCAATTATTTGAGCAGCAAAAAAGAAGCATATAGCTGAGACAGTAACAGAATCTCTGAATTTTCTTTTTGTTCCTGTGTTTCTTATTTTGTCATAATTAGAAAAAATAGAATTAACAGTGACAATCTAAAAAGGCCTGAAGCCTTTGACTTTTTTGCCATTGCATGTCGTATTTTTCAAACTGGCTGCTCATCAACATTCATCATATTGACAGTATAACTTATGGCAAAACATTTTTAATTTCTTAGTAACTGCCTAAACTAAAGTTTTTCAGCCACGAATCTATAAAAAAAAAAAAAAAAGAGAGAGAGAAATTGTTTACACATCTGTAAATGACTTAAACTCATGATCCTGGGTTAAACCTGATGAAGATGTAAGAAGCAGACTCTAAAATTACACTGTGGAGCAAATATTGGATTTTGAAACTCCGGACCATTCGCTCATCACCTCATTCATCTGCATATTTCCTTTGTCCCAGAGTGTGAACTGGGAGAGTGGAGCCAGTGGAGTTCCTGTATGAAGAAGAACAAAACATGTGGATTTAAGAAAGGCTCCCAGTCCCGGGTTCGTGTACCCCTTATGCAGATACACAGTCTGGACACCTCCCCTGCTTTTCTACCCACACAGACGTGTGCTCCAGAGACTCAGAGAAGGAAGTGTGTTGTTACCAAGACGCCATGTGTGAGAGGTAAAACAAATACACATCCAGAAAACACATTCAGAGGAAATATTTCATCTATTAATTAAAAAGCAGGTACTCCGATGGGTGAACAATACACTGTATGTATTTTGTGAAATGCCTCTGACCTTAATATGATGACTCATAGACTCATTACTCAATATTTAAAGACCTGCATTCCCAATGGAGTGTCTATGACCTGCAGCGTGTTGATTGCATTTACTTTGGCAGATCTCTTGACGTTACCGCATGTAAACAATAAACTTCATCCACCCGTCAAGCAGATGAAGGGCGGACATTACGCACTGCAAAGCTGGACCGGGATCAGAGTTAGAAAGAACCAGTGAAGCGCAGGGTTTACACGGCAATGACATGTTTGCTTGGGGCTTTTCATCCACACAGCAGCTTGGTCTCCAGTAAGTTAGCAATCATTCTCACCGCTCAGTGGCCATTATCAGGTTTCACAATACTTTAGGTGCAGGGCTAGTTGAATGAAAAGTACAGTAAAAACAGCAACATTCATATTTATTGGCTTTTAAATATTCCGTCCTTAGTGGTGAGGCAAAGGATTAAAACATCTATTAGCAATGGTGCCCAGATTATAAACCTTAAAAAACCCAGGAAAGTCAAGGAGCTGTTTAAATCTCTTAATTAGATTAGTTTTCTTGAACTGCAATAGGATTATTGCTAGTAAAAAGTCATTAGCAAATTACTTTGACATTTAAGAGCATTTAAAGACAATCTCTTTTGCAGGATATGCCAATTTTCACAAGACCTAAAAATATAAAAATCTTTACAAGGCCCATGGGACCTTCAAATGAGAAGTATTTCAAGTCTTTATTGAACAGTGGCACGCTTAGGGGATTTCTGCCACAGGAGCAACGTTATGCAACAATGCACAGTGTTGGCAACAGTGTAGATGTTACAACATGTAACAGATGATATGCAGTGATATGCTGTATGTGAGTAAACACTTTGAAGGTTTGGATATTCTGTTACCATTCTCTAAACTTGGAAAGTTTCTTTAGGGTTCGGAGTCTAAACAACAGAACATGATCTTATGTTCCTGCACGGATCTGTGCTCCCTTCCCTTCATGTCTGAAGGGAAGGGAGCTTGTCGTTATTCAGTCAGGAGGCACTTTACTGGACTGGCTGTGATAGCAAAATTCATGAAATAAGAACTAAATTTACTCTGTATGATGCTTCTTTCTTGGAAAATCTGTCAGCCGTGGGTTCAAAAGTATAATTAGGAAAGGAATGTTATAAACTGTGCTTTTCTAAATTGTGTGCAAAGGTAGCTCAAATATGTTTATGCATAAAGAAGCAAGAATGATATGTGAGGCTTCATCTGACAAAGTATGAGTCATAGAAGTTGTGAAAGGTGTAGTAGCCGATTGTTCATGTTAAGGAGCTTTGTAACGATGTTTTTCTTCTCTTTTGCTGCTAAATACTTAAAAGTGTACGAGAATAAAGTGCATATTGCTGCCAAACTGCACAGGAATGAATTTTCCTCTGTAATTCATGGGTGATAGTACGATGACTCCAGTGAACAAGTTCATATGGGTAAAAGAGCACAGCTGTGGATTCATCTGTGGGAGCTGGCTGGCAGGCGGGCTGTATGAAACACAGGGGGCAGACCTTGTATAACATTAATGATTTAGTGGTCTGCAGATCTCACGCTTTATGTTGATTTGGCTGCAAATTTTTCCCCCCTCCTTATTCCTGAAGCTCTGCAAAAAGGTCTCACGCGAAAACAGAACTTTCTGGATGTGTTATTACATTTGTCAAGCAAAATTGTTTAGCTTGGATAGAGCGGAGGTGCAATCAGGGCTGTCATAAACTGATGGAGTCCCCCTCTTGGCTCCATCAGTGATTTGTTCGAGGAGTAATTAGGTCCTCACACAGTAAGCACATCAGCTCAGATGCTTCAGTGCGTAAGAGGACTCTTCACTCAGGCTCCACTCTTGCTCATCATGCCTCGTTGATTTAACTGTTAATGCTCATTAAGTGGGTGTTTAAATACTTACCATGAAAGTTCATAGATGTGTTTAGAAACACAAGATATTAGTGGTGAGCAAACTGGACAGAATCTTGTATATTTTTAGCCAACTTAACAAATTAGCGGTCAGTCATATTGTCATGATCTTGGCATCAATTAAAGAGTGTGTTTTTCTTGTTTTTGCACTACTGTTTGGGATCAAGTCCTCCAGTTTTCAGTTAAGAGTAAACCAAGAGCGACTGTATGAGCCAGTCAGCTCAGTCATGTTTTTTTTTTTTATTCTTATTTTCACAGGAAAATGTTTTTGATGACATTTTAATGATATTACAGGCCTAAAGATAGGCTACTTTATTTTTGCCTCAGCAGAAAATATATTTATATACCTTTTTGTGTGACAAATGACTACAATAGCGCTAGACAAACATGGTGGCGCCTTAAGCTCCCGTGTTGTCAGCTGAGTAGAGAACACTGTCCAGCTCTTGGAACATGTTCACTCACTTTTAGGCTGTGCAGACGCTCTGTGCTTAGCAAACATCCCCCTCACACAAAATACAAAATACAACACTTCTCACTGCTACTTTAACAATAGCAATCTAAAACTAGCAATAATTTCCATTTTCATTTTGTGACAGCTATGGACCATTAGTGGGCCCTTGAGAATGTTTAACTCATTATGTCTGGAGTGATTTTAAGGTGATTCATTAGACAGAAAATGGTCACTTCACCATCCTTTTAAAAACTGTATCCGCTGCAATGAGCGCCCAGCAGCAGATCTAAACCTTTTCCTTTCTAAACAGAAATGTGTGGAAATCAACAAAAACGTGATGGATGTTTGTGTTTAGAGAGCAATTATACTCTTAAAATGTGTGACAGGTGTGAATCAGAATGCTGGAGCACACGCAGAGTGGAGAACAGGGGAGGTTTGAGAGTGTGTCAAGTGGGACAGGAGAGTGAGCAGCTGTTGAAACAGAAATTAAACAGACTAAGAGTCCGCAGCCAGGAGGGCCCCATGTGCTGGAAGTATAGCAAGGCTTTGAACTGAAAGCTAACGTTGGCCTGCTAGTATGCTTTGAAAATTCCAGCTTGCTGTTGCTGAAGGTACTGTAGGCTAGGCTACAGTTGTTGGTTACTGTTTGCAAACATGACATTCAGGTTTGGCTCATAGACAGGGAGAATGAAGAGTTGCAGCAGCCCAACACACTAGATGCTCACCTTACCTTTGGATAAGCTTTTAGTCCACTGGATATTTTCTTTTTATTTGCATTACTTTTTAAAAAAATCAGAATTATCTGAGCTGTAGGCTGCTCTTAGTTATAATGGTGTTGTTGCAAGTCTTTTAGCTTTGTTTTACAGTGGAAAAGACAGAAGACAAAGTTCCCAGAAATCTACTCTGTGGTTGACAGAAGTTGGATGTTAAATAAGGAGGATTGTCCATGGCACCTGTTGTTTCAGTTTTTCTTCTGTGTTTGTCTGATATTTTTTGTTTTTGGTGCTTTCTTCTCTTTTTGTATAATTGGTTGCTGCCAGACTCGCTGGCTCGAGCTTACCTACTGATACTCAACATTTAGTCAGCTTTCTCTAGAAGCTTGACTCTCCTGTCTAAAAGGTCGTCTGCATTTGATAGGCCCCAAAGACAGACTTCTGTGAAGGTATTAAAAAAACAGTCCAACTGTCATGTAATAATGCGTTTACATCAGGATAGTCCAAGGGACTCGCTTTGCTTTGCTTTCATACTACACCAGTAATGTAGACCAAACCACCTAAACAATGTTATGCACTTACAAAGAGCAAAATTACAATTTTTAAAATTTTTTAACAGTCTAACATTGGACAGAAAATTACTATTGTGCATTTCATATAGTTGTGGAAATTTAACTTTTTTTCTCTTTAAGATGCCGCTTTTTTGACAAATATAAAATATTGCTAATAGCCTAAATTAAGTGAAAAACATGACAATTACTATATACTGTACCTCTCTTTTTAGAGATATTTAAAAAATATTTCTTAATCTCAGTTGATAATGTGTTGAAAGGGCAGAACTCTTTATTACATTATTTATTGCAGCATGCAAAAAGTGGTGAGCCAACCTGTATGGCTATTTGGGATGTAAATCCCTGGTTTGATCACGATACAATCTTACATTGATACAGTGGATAGTGATTTTGATATTTGTTGATATCTCAAATTCAGTCAAGATACGATTTTGATTCGATTTGATGTAGGATCTACCAATCGATATGAAATGATATTACAAGTAATAAACAAGGTTATTGTTTTCTTAACATTAGTGTAAGCTCCATAATTTACTTGAAACAACATAATTTGGTATATTTTCATAGCCTAAACATTTGTACATTGCATTTTCTCTTATATGAAACTTGGGGGGAAAACAAAAACATGTCCGATCTCCGGCTGCATTTGAGATATTAAAAAAGTGCTCCACTGTCTTGCTCAGCATGAGGGTGATTCTGTGGGTGTACTATTCCTTTAAAGGAAGAGTCCGAAGTCCCCTCCAGTGTTTCTGTTTGCAAACAACAGTATTCAAACTGACTGCCCCTCCCTCTCGGGCTAATGGCCGCCTCATTCTTCAGCCTATTCGGCTTCAAGCCTCTCCTCGGTAAAAGCCAAACCAATATTAACTCTGGTTTCCCAACGTGCACTATCTAAAGGTCTTACCTTTTCTTCGGTGTATCCGCCGTTTTTCTTTCTTTTTATGTTTTTTCCTTCGAGAGTTCGAGTGACTGGCGTCTGCTCCAATCATGAGCTTATCCCCACACAGCGTCATGTCCTTAGTTCTGTCATCGGCTGGCGATATAAACAGAAATCTCCACCCAGAAATGTCCCGACCACAACAAAACAAAGCTAAAGAGCGAATCACAGCCAGAGAGTTGCATTCAAACTCACCACTGCATGAGAGTAAAGGCCCAAAGGCGTGGTTTGAGACGGATTTCACTTGCACAAGTCTAACGTTTATTTTCAGGGGGGAAACTTCGGACTCTACCTTTAAGCAGTGAATTTCTTTCTGCATTGTCAGCCAGAATATAAGAAGAGAGCAGCAAACTTTCAGCTCAGCTGAGGGAGCGCCAGATTCACTTGTGTTGTAAGTGGGGTCGAGCAACTGTGAGCTCTGTTCTGGCTCTGAGCGGTTTCTGGTTCTGATTCTTTTTAGATCGGTCACAGCTAGTTGCAAGGAGTGAGATAGTGATGGCTTGCCAGAGAAATGGGGAACTGATTGGAAACAACCAACACGAGCTGTTGCTTTTATCACAAGTACAGTAGTACAACAATTAACTTGCTTTATTTATATACAAGCTCAACTAGATGGCATTTTTTTGTTGTTTGGTCTCTTTGTTGCAGTTAGTTAGCTAGCATACTGGGGACGAGTCAGTGAAGTAAAGTCAATGGAGTAGAAAAACCGGTACTTACGAGTCTGTGAAGAGGTTCTATCTTGAGTATTGAACAATTTGTTCATGTCTCACGCATCCCTAATTTTATCCTGCTCTCTTTGGCACTCTTTGCTGTCTACCACTAGAGCCCACAAAATCTTTGAAAAATAAAAATGAAATAAATGCTTGTATGGGTGGAGGCAGCACTGGGTGGAGGACATGCATTAATTGTGACATCAAAACTAACTTTTATTTCTTGCTTTTTTTTAATCTTATTTTATTTGAGCTTTTTTCCATCTTTATCAGATATTTTTCTTTAGTTTGCTGTTAATGTACTTTTTAGTGGTTCCTCTGCACCCCGCTGTTATGCGTTTAATTAGAGATGTCCAGATCAGGTTTTTTTGCCCCTGAGTCTGAATCTGAGTCATTTGATTTTGAGAATCGGTCTACACTGAGTCCCAATAAACGTCTATAATACAATTAAAATTTAATAGAAAAGAAAGATACAGGACAGTGTTTACACAAAAAATTTTGTAGTTGTGGTGATGCCACTGGTTGGAGAGGGGATTTTATATCATATCAACACACTGCATAAATGATAGCCTACATCACCCTTTTTCAAATGGTACTAGTGAAACAAATGCTAAAATAAATAATTTGAATACCAAAGATAGTGTTCTAATACAGGGAGATTAATCTGTGAAGTTTATGCATTTATTTTCTAAACAACTTATTATAATTCATGCCATATTAAAAATCCAAATTTGGAATTTCCTCATTAAGAAAAGCTGATTTTGTGATTGTAGGTGTTTTGATAAAATAGTGTTGTTTAGGGGTTTCTATACAGATGCACCAGTGAACTGTGTAAGTGGATCCATGTTTTCTCTCCTCTCTCTCTCTCTCTCTATCTCTTTCTCTTCCTCACTCCTTTCTCTCTGTTCCACTTTCTATCATTACCTCTGTTAACTTTCATTTCTCCCTTATCAAGCCCAGCAGTATGGTATGGAATGCTGTTATAAACAAATGTTTAATTAAAGAAATAGAATGAATAAACAGGATATCAAGAGAGCCTTGTGTTCATAAAGCTCCCCTTGGTAAAGCAAAACTGTTCATCACAATAAAGCAATCAGATTATCATTCTGCTTGCGATGATGCTGGACAGGACAAGTAAAAAAGAAAAAAGATATATAAAAAAACAAATTTGGAATTTCCTCAATAAGAAAAGCTGATTTTGTGATTGTAGATGTTTTGATAAAATGGTGAACTGAATCCACAAAAAAAAAAGAAAAAGAAACAACACTTTATCCGCATTATTCATGAAGTTTATGATGTCTTTAAAGCCTCTTGCAGAGTCACATCAGGTCTTGTTTGCATGATGTTCCGGCTGCGCTGCGGTTTTGTTCCGACCCCTGTGGTGCTTAAACTCACACTGGGAGGGTGTCAGAGGCTCGACCTTTCTGCATGATGTGTTCATGTGCAGGGCAGGTAGCTGGCAGTGGGCTGCTGCAGGTGGAGGCAGTAATTTAGCTTCAATTTAGACCACATCACGGTATACCCATGGCGGCATGCCCATGCTGAGTTAAGGTAAAAGAAACATCGGATCCCTGATCGGGATGTAACAGACAGTTCCGATCGAGTCTGAAACCATGTGATTGGCCCCGATTTCGGATAACGTGATCAAATCGGGACATCCCTATTTTTAATGTTTTATGTAAAGCACTTTAATGTGAATGTGTACAGATAAACTTACCTTACCTGGCTTTGCAAAAGCTAATAACAAGCAATAAGATGGGAGGCATCCGTCTGAGGCCTTCCCTCTGCAAAGTTTTGGTTTTCACAGTTTCCTTCTCACTTGTAAGTTATTAGTGTTAGGTGGTAAAATTACAGGGTTATGGTAGTTGGGTTCAAGAGACGACCTTAAAATATACTTTACTGTATTTTATCGTCCACTTTCCTGTTCTGTCACATGGACATTGTTGTATTGCCATACCATGATTTTAATGGTGCAACACTAAGACTTAAGTTGCCCACCATGGATATTATTACACAATTTGTTGTCTACTTGTTGCACTTGAAATCCTGTTACATATGTACTATAAGCACGGCTAAACATTGCATTATGATAGTCTTTATCAATGATTGGATTAGTTTATGCTTGTTTTGCTTACTTCAAATCCGCAAAACCACAGTTTCTTGGGATCTGTGTTTTTGTTTTGTTACGCCAAGCTGGGCCTCTTCTATACACAGCATCTGCTGATGATGAATGCTCTACAAAACTTTTTGTTTCCTTTTTTGGAGAAATTGCATGACAAATTGATCCTGTTGTCTTTGCATTCTTATTTCAGAGAAAAAGAAGGGAGACAGACAGGATGATGCAAAGAGGAGGGAGAGGGAGAATACACGTGGGCGAGGACGAGAAGGCAAGGATGGTAGAGGAGGAGGAGGAGGAGGAGGAGGGGAGGGGGAAGCGGAGAAAAGGCCAAAGCCGGACGACCACCGCTCCCAGCATCACAACCAGCTCCATCACCTAAATTGGAAGGTTTGCTAGGCGAGGCTGAGAGGAAAAAACACAGACACCTCAGCCAGCGGCACCAGCCACAGATTAGTGTAGAAAGAATGGATTACTGCTGCTATAGCACGCTGCATTGTAGAAGATGCAAAGAAAACTGGAGGACTGCTGCAACACAAGATGTTTGTGAAACTTTTTGAATAGATGAACATATCTGGAGACTTATCTGAGAGACTTGCTGATTTTTATTTGATATCACTGCTGGATAGCGACGCCACATAGAAGACTGTGTTTGGATTTGGTTTGTGTCATAGCCTGACTCTATGACACTCTTGAACTAAAAACAGATTTTGAGTTTCAAAATCAGCATTAGTATAGCTTGAAAGCTGATTTTGAATCCCGGGTCTCTTGAAGTCTAATTAGGTTGATGATGTATTTTGTTCCAGCCTGATTTTAATCATAATCTGTATCTCATTTGTTTTTATGCTTTTGAAAGGTGGCAGATGGAGCTTTTCAACATACACATCCCGTGATGTAAGGACATTGAACAGTATTAAGTTTCAGTACCTTTATTTTCCATCAGGAGATGAAAAAAACCTAAATATAACAAAAAAAATGAAGGCACTGGAAGAGATTTGGGCTTGCTGATGTGTTAAAATATAATTTCAAGGAAGGAATCTGATATAAAGCAAGCCTGATGCAGAGTTGGATTTCTGGGAGCACAACCCATATATCTTTCTGATTTCTTTACTAAACTTGCCACTTGATTGTTTTGTGTTTGTTTTGAATGAAATGTCGATATTTGCAAAAGATGTCTGCACAGAAATGAGTATTTGCATGATATTAGGCTGCATGTGTGTGCAAGTGCATTTATGTGTGAGTTTGTCTCTTCCTAAAATTTAGGTATTGTGTACTTTATATGCATTTCTGCACGGATTCCAGTTGTTTGTCATTGTTGTACATTAGTGTTGAAATTTGCACATTGTGTATGCGTTTATACTGGTCTCATAGACTGAAAGAATAAGGTCTGGAAAACAAGAGGAAGGACATGTAAATGCACAGTGATATATTGAATATGCAGTAAATACAAGCCACTATTACAAAAGCCATCAAGTTGTCAACTGCTCAATAGTCATGTTTGCGACTAGATCTGAATATTTTGCACAACTGCAATGTTTCCTACAGTTCATACAATATCATAGCATTTTGCAAATGTAGTTTCCAAAAGCTGGCTTCATGACCCGTCTCCCTGCATATACAGGGAAATGTTTTTCTTCTTTTTGTCAAGTGTTTTGTGGGTTTGTTTGTTTTAAAGAAGATATCAATTTCTGGAGAGGTTACAGACTGCATTACTCATTCTTTCATAATATGGATTGCGATACTGAATATGACAAGCCATGTTTATCAGTATTAGTATCATCATGTATAGCTTATTCTGTGAAAGCCTAAATAAAATTGAGATGAAGCTGATGGTGTTTCCGTCATACTTTCTTGATGTGATTGCCAAGTGCATACATGTCTTATAATAATAAAATATTTTAAGGCAAAAAAGTAAATGATAACTAGATAGAAAATAATAGTTACTGAGGGGGTGCTTTTGACCATTTTGGGGACAAATGTGGAGTTGTAAATAGTGATCAGGTCATGGAGAGAGGAAAAATAATCTAATAAACTCAAACAGATTTTAAATAAATCAACTTTGGATCAGAGTTGTGGAAAAGAAGACAAATCTAGATATTTATTTCAGTTATATAAATCTATGAGTCAATCATACACATGAAAACCACTAAGGTACGATTGTCCACATTTTAGTTCAATTTTCTTTCACGTTCTTGTCTCCAAGTATGATAAAATGTTCCCTGAGTCAATTTTGCCCTTTTATCCACCTTTAGTTTCACCATGCTGTTTTGTTTTCCAGTATCAGTGATTACTTTGGTAATATTAGTGATCACAAGCTGAAATTCAACACCCTCAGAGTTACAGTAAATTCAACTCTCGCCCATAGTTTATCTGGCGACTAGTGCTAGATTAACACTTCAAACCTATAAACAACATACATTTTCCCATGTCAATGGATTCGTTTTTTAAGTCAAATAAAAAGAAAAGTAATTTTTGTCCGTTTATAGGTAGGCTTTGCTTATGTCCCTTTAAGACGCTGAGCTCAGTCTGTCACATGACTCCATCCCGTCCAGTCTGTTGCGAGTTATCATCCATTTTTCGTTACTGAGGTGAACTGCTCGATATATAAGGATGATTTTAGACCACATTGCCCAGCCCTACTAGCTATTAAGTTTGCAAACAGTATAACATCTGTATACCATGGGAAAAGTCAATGGATCACACATTCACTTATCTTACAGTGCAGAACGGAACAGGAGGCACCACAAAGCATGATGGGAAATATTCAAACAAACCCATTCTAGGACAAAATACACCACACCCAGATGTTCTAACAACACTCCTAAGTGTTAAATCTTGCTACACCATAATATTATACCCAAATAGCCATAATTGTTCACCACAACAGATTTAATTATGTTTGAATCAACACTGAAGCTTAAAACACCAGAACTTTAACGCTTTTAAATTTGCTGTAGCAATTTATATGACTGCCAAAACCAAAACATTTATCATTTTATAATAACAAAAACACAAGTTATTTAAATGTTTTACAGCCTTAGCAAGTGCACAAAAAATAAATTCAATCTTGGTCACTCTGAGCTATTTTGACAGCTTTCTTTCATGGGTGCCACTTCCTGTCTGACCAGAATTTCATCAAAACCAAGAGAATGGGAGGAAAAAAAGACATCTTCTGGGAGTTTGCTGTACTTTGTCTCCACAATCCAGTCTTTAAAAAAAAAGGGAGAAAGCAATTATGGCATCGTTTTCCATAATAAGGAAGCCATCTTGGGAGGTAGATGGTATAAGCATAAATGGTATGATAGGATAGTCAGGATCACCGGCCAAATGCTGGCGCCTGGGCAAGGGGTCGTAAAAGCATAGACAGAAATAAAAACTAATGGTGTGTCATAGCCAGATTGGAGGGGGTGTACCATGCATTGGCCCCACAACAAAACAGCCGTTTCTCATTACCAAAGGGGAGGGCAAGAGGAACGGTAGAGTATGCACCGTAAATTACACATTCATCGCTCTTCCTGACCATAAATTCTTGCCCTGGCTCCATTAAACGGAGCTCTCACTCACCTCCCACTCTTATGTATTTTTTTTGCGCTCCTGTTCCCCACTCCAATGTTTTCCAAGAGAAATGAATGGTAAATCTTTGGAGTACTGTATGTGGGTGCCCTTGATTTGCTAAAATACTTAATGCAGAATGACATCATTACTTTAGTTTGGCCTTCAAACCAGACCCCAGGGAGTACGTCAAACGTGTAGGGAATGCTGTCTTTGTGCACTTGACTAATATATAGAGAATCTGGCAAATCCCTAAATCACATTGATGAAAATTACCAGTATTTGTTCTCAGTCAAAATCCCTTTTTAAGGTTCATTTGCATCTCATGATGGACAGAGCTGGCTTAGGTGCTACTGTTGGACCTGGTGTGAAACTTGAGCTGGGATGAGGCAAAAATGTCAGGAAAAGGTAGCACACAGGCGGAAAGTTTAGACGCACAAAAAATCAGTGGTCAGTAAAATAAGTTGAAATTGACAAAATAATAATAAATAAAAATTTTGACAAAATCACAACGTTGATTTTGAATTGTGGTTCAACAGAAATATAAAAAACAAACAAACCAAAAAAAGAGCAAACAAGCATGATGGGGCTCTTGAACTAAAGTTTTATTGAGCCACACTTTGAGGCAATCACTGTTCTCAAGTGTTTTCTGTAACATCCAATCAGACTTCTGCACCTGTTGGCAGGTATTTTTGTCCACTGTTTATGAGCAAGGTGCTCTGATTTGTCTGGAACAGTTTTGTTTGTGTGTTTTTTGTTTAATTATTAAAAAAAAAAACACAATTCAAAATCAATGTTTAATTAGAATTTGTATCTATAATTACTTTTTTCAGTTTCTTGTTATTTGAATTACTTTACTGGGAGTGTGTCTAAACTTTCTATGTATGTCTGAGTAATTTCATCACACTCTCCACTGACGCTACACATTTTTTGTACTAGAGTAAAAATATTTTCATGATAGTTGTTGATGCTGCGCTGAGTACTTGAATTTCATAACTGACAACTGATTATCTCCTGAAACTAACCAGAGAGGTTTAGGAGCTGTCTTTATATTAACTAGAACATAGCTTATGGACAAGATTTTTAGATAAATTTGCTTGATTCTGTGAGATTTAATTCATTTTCCCTGACAAGTATGAAGAAAACTTGTAATTGTACTTCTCAAATGTATTTATTCCTTTATGTCTCAGTTATATTTAAATATTTTCTTAAAATATTGTTAAATTTGTGTCAGATCTCCTTCGTTTTGCATTTCCCTGCATCCATAATATATATGTTTTCAAAATCTCATGAAAAGCTGCTTCTGAACTATAGGTTTGGGGTCCTTGAGCCCACCAGAGTCTCCAGCTGAATCACCAGTGGTGGCCAGCAGCTTTTATACTGGACCCTCCCTTCCCAGCATAGTGGCTTCCAACTCTTTCATGATTAGCCTTTGCAGATGTCCCGTCAACATTCTCACTGTTCTGTGATAATTTCCATCTCTAAAACTCCACAAGCGTCCTGTTACTGTGGCTCAAGATCTGAGAGGTTGATTCTGGAAATCTACAAAGAGAAACCGTCCTCTCTGATTCAAAAATATTCCAGAGAATTGTACATCAACACTGACAGCCTGGCATGTTTGATCAGCAACAGATATCTGTAAAAGCAAGGCTGCTAAATCAAAATAACAAAACTATTTTGTTTTTTGGGAAAGCCAACTCTCTGTTTAAAAGGAAGAAAAAAGAGATGAATCTGCAAATGATAAAACTTAAAAGACAGAAGTCATTTGAAATGAAAATCAAATCTGCAACATCTGAGTGGTATGGTCAGTTGAGACTGTCCCTTTAATCTACAATGTTCAGTCTCAGCTCTAGTGACTCTGCTCAGATCAAACTGCAGAGATAAGCAGGATAAATTTCTCAGAGTGAAGCAGCATGAAAGATCATCTTTAACAAAGTTTCATTTCTGTTCAACATAATTCCTCCCAAACATCTTAGGGAAAGAAAAAGGCCCCGAACCTTTGCTGCTGGAGAACTGTTTCTGCTTCGGTAACTGTATGCAAGGATTGTACTGCCCCCTTTTGAATTTAAACAGCATTACACAAGGGGATGTCAAGTATAGAAGTAATCATTGGAAGATTATAGGGCTTTTGGCCCTAGATTATCCTGCAACCTTTGCAATCCAAGAGGCGCCATTTTTCACCTCTGCTCAGCTGAATGAAAGTTTGAAAAAAGACTACTTATCATTTTTAAAGACACACAATAGAACTTTTAGCACTTTTCTCCAAGAGTACCTAACTGCGGTTACAATGGCCGACAAGGGTGCCGCCAATCCATACACAGGAAATCTCAAGCGGAAGTTAGTTAAATACGCCAAGAGTATCGATCTGTGGCTTGCAACCCAGATGTGTGTGGTGTTGTCGGGTGGTTAGGGTTAGGGGAAGGGTCAGGGTTAGGGTTATATTTTAGTAAGTTACACGAAGAAGAAACTTCCGCTTGGGACTTCCGGCTTGGATTGGATATATGGCGACATATCGTGACTGCAGTTGGGTCCCTCTCGTTTTCTCAGTGACGTGCCCCCTATCGATGGCTAAACTAGCATCCATCTTGCATCGTACTGTACTGTGAGCTCACTCCAGCTAGTAAAGGACAGTCTTAGCTTGACTCTTGTTCTGTCCCTTCCTCTTTCATTTCCTCTCTTCCTCTGGTAATGTCTCCTTGTGTTTCTTTCCTGAATCCGACAAGATGCACGTTCAAAACACCCATTCTGTTCATATCTGGTTCATATCCGTTTGCTAGTAAGTGACGCGGTGCGCAACCAATAGTCGGCTGCAACGTCATGGCCCCGTGCTGGATACAAAACTTATATAGTGCAGTTTCTGAGCCTCAGGATGCCTCTGGGCAGTGACGGCTTGAAAATGCACACAAAAAATGTTGGTGTGCCATCAAAACGAGTCAGAAACACATCATTTTAAGATCTAAAAGTTATATTGTGGGTCTTTAAAAAGACTTACTGTATGAAATTTGTTGTCATTTTTGAAAAAATAAAGTTATATTTTTACTTTTGGTTGGTTTTCAAATACTTTCGTAAATGCATTTTTTCTATGGAATTTTCTTCTGTTTAGACTGTGTGTCTCAGTGGGACTTGTCTCTATAAATATAGGATAAATAAATCAAATATAGAAATCTGTGGGAAAAGTGTGTTTTTTAAAAAAAGCCCATAATTTGAAAGCTAGTGAAATGACAAATAGACCCAAAACAATATATTGTATATTACCGGTACTCTTAGTGTCACTATGTGGTGGAAATTCAATGTAATTATTCCATACAAAAAACTGCTGAAACCTGTATTTGTTATTACGTATAAATCTAAAATTATTTGTTAGGTCTTCATCATTTTTAGTCAATATAATTGAAAACAAATTTGGAAGCTCCAAAGAGCCACTTGCAGCTCTGGAGCTGCAGATTGCAAACCCCTGTCCTAGACCTAGTCAATGTAGATGTAAGACAAAACATTTAAACAGCCTCTCCTTATTTGTTAATAAATGGAAACAAGGATATGGCCAATATGTTTTAATTTAATCACAGTAGCATCCACCGGCTTTTTGTCATTTGAAACTTTACAAACAAGTAAAAATGAATGTCGTCACTAATTCTTTTAATGATAATGCTTCCTTTTATGTTTACAAAGTGTTTATGGGTACCGGTGTGTATCAAACCATGACACTGTGTATAGAATATCAAACTCTGTATTGTTTGAGATTCGATAGTCTCCACAAACCACCACAAGAGGGAGACATTAACATAGAGAACACAGACCAACACACAAGGAAGTCAATTGTTGAGATGGGTATTATTAGTTATAATTTATATCAGGGTTGGTGAATTATTAAATTAAAGTTTAGGCTAAGTGCAATATAGCAATCCAAACACAAATCAGAATCTTTTCCAGAGGCACAAGCCCAAAGTTAAGACTTAAAACAATAGCAATCAATTTAAAATGTAACAGTTTTTGCAACTAAAATCCTTTGCTGCATTAAGGACTACCACGTTGAAAGTGATTAATTTTAAAGATGTAACTCATAGCGTATGATCCACGTAAGCTTTAATTTTACAGACAGTTTAATTTCCCACCCTCTGTCAAATATATCAAACAGGAATAGTCAAAACATAAATCTGTCAGAAGAAGCTATATTTAAGCCGGCATGTTTCTCTCTTTGTGCACTGAGACAATTGTTTTCTTCATGTGTCTTTGCTGAGCTGTTATTCTACATGTGTGACTTTCATTTTCTGTCCTCAACCTTTAATTTCAGTCTGTCTGAGTGTTTTAGGGCTAATGTTGTTGGGTAATACTAACTATGTAACTGTAGCATACATGTTAACTCAGTCTGCCTTGCATTCAGCAGCATTATATTGAACTATGGAAAACATGAAAAAATATTCAATGGAAAAAAAGCAACAGCAAGAAATTGCATTGTATGAGGATGGTGATAAATCAGAAATGTACTAAACATTATTATACTTGATCCTAAGTGCTTGATAGCTGCCATATCATTTGAATTTTCCATTCTTCATAATTTAAACCACAGATATCTCATAATAGATACTCGTTATACTCCAGCTGTATTTGCTTTTCTCTTTCTTTCCATTCAAATGCTTTCATGCAAAATCTGTGTATTTCATTTTGATGTGGATCAAATCACTCCATTGAAAAGAACTGGAAGCCATCCCTGTTCTTCTCACCATAAAATCTGTCTGAAATCTGAAATAAAGAAATCCTGGTCAATCCATTCCTCACACTTTTGGCATCTTATCTTTAAAAAGCTGCCCAACTGCCTACAAGAAAGGACTGCTCCAAGACTGAGTGCAATATAAATCAGACACCAGTTAAAGTAAAGCAGGCATGGTCAGCAAATTTCCATTTTTACTCTTTGCCCTTGCTTCACCTCTGTTTCATAAACCTGAGCAGATACTAGCTCATCCTAGAGTAGACATGTTTTTTTAGACAAACTTCGATCCCACTGAAGCAGAAAGGAATCAAGAAGTTCTTCATTTCCTGTTAACAGCTTTGATCCATCTTTCACCGTCTTCCTCGCTGCACTCACTGTTGACCTGTGTTTGACTGCGAATCCTCTCCAGAAAATCTTAAGCCTCGTTGGAGAATCACTGACTTGTGATGCGCATATTGTTGTCATGAATCCTGTGAGAGCTTGTTACCATTGTTTTTCCAGCCTTCATATTGCAGTCCATAAACCTCCTTACCTCCATCAGCTTGTACAAACTGACTGCACCTCAGACAACCCTCTATGTCAAAGTCAGGTGAATGGTAAAAAAAAAGAAGAAAAAAAAAAGAATAAATAATTAAATAAAAGCATAACAAGAAGACAGAGGTTTTATTCAGGCCATACATGTCCCTTCCTTAGCACTGTCTTCTCTCTGCTGTTTTTCTGTGAGGTTTCAAGATGTTTTGCTTCCAACTCAGAATGGCTTCATCTGGGCATTCATGAGCATCATCATGAATAAACAAATATATATCACTCAAACCTGTCAAAGGTGCAAGAAAAATATGCAACCAAAGAATATATAATTGTAAAATTCTTCTGCTTTCCCTATCAGAACCAAAGAGAAAGCTTTTATGGCACATTGTGCATTTTATGCATTACATTTTTCTGCTTTCCACCAAATTCAAAGCAGGAAAAAGCTCAAAACCGCAGTCAGACAGTTGATGTTCATATTATTCCTCTGTCTCAAAGATGCTTAATGTCTGAATGTCTCTATAAGAATTTATCACATTCTTTTACTCCCACATCACAGTCAGTTTTAGTTCCAAAGCCACATTAAACTCTTAAAAGTGTAAAATGTATGTGGAAGGAGTTAATGGCTGCAGCACAAGCAAGCTGTGTGTACTGGTACATTTTTCAGCAAATGTGTGAAATGGAGTGAGAGTGTGAAATACAAGGGAACAGAAGTTGACTGTGTACATGATATTTACTGCACATTTATCGATGTGAGGTAACACATCATAGACTGTCAAGAAGCAAACAATTGCTTCTTGTCACAATTGTAGTTTCTGTATAAAAGTCTATGGTCAGTTATTAAGAAATTTCTACAGAAGACAGGCCAGGGGGCCATCCAAAGTTCGAGTTTTCTCCAGTCACCCTCAGGACAGGAAGGATTTTAACTCAGGTCTGATCAGAGCGGCTGACACGTCTGACCCTGAACTCTGGAAAAGCAAGGCCTTGTTTTCCTGCTGAGAGCACTCATTACAAGAGTTTAAGGAGCTTCCCACAAGCAGCACAACTCCTTGACCTCAGATGGGAGTGAATGAAGAAGACAAAAGCCTGGGCCAAGCCACAGACTGACTCCAAACCTTGCCAGCGAGCACCATCCTCATGAGTGTCAGCTTGAGATGCAGATATGTGTTGTTTTATTTTTCTTTTTTCATTTATCCTTTTTCTAACAGGCCTTCATTACACTGAGCCACTACAGCTGCTGTGAAATGTTATGTCGTCCCGTGACACTGGAGCCAAGTAGGAAAAAATACATTTAGAAGTAAATATAGATCCAAGAGATGAAGAAATGTCTTTTATTCTCTTTCTCTTTTTTGGAAATGACCCAGTGGAACACCACTTGTTCTTGGCCCACATGCTCTTATACTCCTATTTAGATTACCAAGCAGCCATAATATTTCCATGTCAATTTTCCTACTTGCTAGCATTTTATACTGTAGTTATAAGGCAACATTTGGATCTGATGATGGTAATAAAAGCTCAATAAAACTCATTAGAGTGCTCCACATTTAATGGCAAAGTAAGAGATAATGTAATTTCTCTGAAAAGGCATCATAAAATATTTACAGATAAGAACTCGGTGTGCTGCAAAAAGTTATCAGAGTGTGAAACAGGTGTTTGTGGCTCATTATTGACTGAGCTCATCAAAAAGGAATTTCCCCCCAACTTAAACTGTGAAGTGATTCTGTACCAATTCGTTATATAACCTCCACAGTAGCAATGTGAAGCTAAACAGATGGAGAATATGCTGCAGAGAGATAATATAGCTCACATTTCAGGTTAACTCGCATCTGCTTACTTAGGACAGACGTGACTGCGGTGGACCAGAGCACTTTGTCAAGTGGACACCAAACAATAAACTGAATAATACACAGACAAGCAGGAGGAAACCATACTGACGTACAGGTAAAGTTTGTCTCTGTTTTTTGACATGTTGCAGTTTCCATGCTCTGATTTAAAAAACAGTAAATTTTCTGTACAAGCATAGTGAGGGGTAATGGGGGTTTTTTGTTTGTTTTTGTTTTTTTGGCTGAAGTTGCTTTCTAAAAACTGTTGCATCCAGTTCTCCCACATATGACAAACCGTATGTTGTTGAAGAATAACTTTATTAGCTTTTTTTAAACATCAGAGTTAAAGGTTTTAAAGTTAATTGCTGCAGAAACACAGAACATCTCAAAATAAGCAACTTTTTTGATTTGCACAAACATTGAAGGGACTAGAGGCAGGAATTTAAAAACAAACAAACATGCATGTTCATTTTTTTTCATACTAATGGGTGATGAAGCGCTAAATACCAAAAATAACGTTTCCACCCATGTTTCTCTCTGTTGCCTTGAACAGACTGTGTGCTGCAAAATGCGCTGCAATTCTGTGTCCGAATTTCCCGCGCTGCCCTGCGGATGTGACGTCAAATGACCTCCGCAGTTTTGATACAGGAAGTAGACGGCCGCAGTAAATTCTAACACTGTAAGCGATAATTATGGATTCTTCTGCCGTCAGCAAACGATCCAGATCAACTGAAAGACACTAAAAAGTGTAACTACGAAGAAAAAGCTTAGTAAACAACATTATAGCTTCAGTTTGTGCACAATCCCGTGACGTAGTGCCCTGCATGGGCCTGATATCTGAGCCCGCGTCCGGCCCTGGCCCGAAGGGGTGGAGCCCCAGCCCGGCCCGGCCCGACAGATTTTCAAAGTTTTCAGGCCCGAACCCGAATAAAGCCCGACTTTTTTTTTTTTTTCTTCTCCTTAAACCAGGCTGTCGTTAAAACATGTTCATCGCGGATCTTGGCGTGATATTGTGCTATTTTCATTATATATTTTTATTTATCAAAATAAAGTTAATGAATTGATTTAACTTAATGACTGTACTATTTTTTTAATGAGAATTGGTGCGTTTAGGTGCAGTTATACACCTCCGATCTTATCTGAGAACTTTTATGGCACAAGTGGGTAGCCTATATTTCGTTTCCTTTCAATATTAACTTTAGTTTGTAAAGTGTATAAAGCATTTTAGCTGGTGTTTAATTTATGATTTTGTTTTTTTAATGACTCAGCGATGCAACTCCAACAGCACACGGAAATTTTACCTACATATCGCAGCCATAAGATACAATAGCCAACGCACTTAAATCGTATCTCAGTGTATATTATTACGATAAACGTAGCAAAAGCTTATCAGAATTATTTTCTTCTTTAACTTAAAGGGACATTGTGTAATCGGGAGCAGCTCCCTCGTACTTTTCATGCTGCGTTCGCATGAAACCGGGCAGACCGACGACATCCGCTGCATGTAAAGTTATCACCGGCCTCTATGTGAAGAAGTGGTCCGTCAGTTACAGTGATATCAGTCCACATCTGTTCGGTTGTCATGGCGATGTCGTATTGTTTTCCCTGACCCATGTTTTACCGTCTTTCGCTCGGCTTTATTGATTAAAATGACATCTGGTTTGTTACCAACGGCCGTCTGCCCGACTGCACGTGAACCCAGCGTCAGTGAGACGCTAGTCTCTCCCCCTCTGCAGCGCGGTGACTTTTCAAAGGCATTACCACGAACTGAGCTGAAAACTCCGGTGTGTCCGGTGAGTTTCTGTGTTTTCCTACCGTCATGCTTCTCCCGAACGCAAAAACATGGCGATACGACATGGCAGCCTCCACCGAGACGACCCGCTCGATGTATAAATGAATGATACGAACGGCAAATTTAGAACTTAGAGGAGCACTTCATTTTGTTGATGGGAGTGATTACTGATTAATGAAAAAACACTTTTGAACCAAATAATCAGTTTTTGTGAATAAAACACAGGAGAACTTACACAATATCCCTTTAATAAAGACAACAACTAGGAGCAGCAGAACTATCAATCTTACCTGCTCATCCTGCAAGGATGTCAGCGATAGGAGGGGGAGAAAAGAAAGGCGGCTGATGGGTTCAAGTGTTGCCATTTAAATTGGTTAAACACAAACACAGCACGCATCTCTCTAATTAGTGGGTTTTAAAAAAAAAGGAGGGCCCGAGCCCGGCCCAGGCCCGAGGTAATGATATGGTCACTGGCCCGGGGCCCACGGGCTTGGGGCTCCAGTGAGGGCTCTACCGTGACGGCTTGGCTCGTGGCTGCATTTACCCAAAGCGCTAGTTGCGAGTTTCGTTTCTTAATCTTGCCTCAAGTCCCTTTAACTTTGAGACTATTAAGCCTGCCGCACACGAGAGCTTCCTGCTGAGCTAAAAGTCTCTCGAGGCCGTTTGCTCAGCAGATATCTCATCGTGTGCGCCTGATTTTGGTGAGTTTTCTGCCTCACGAGGCCTCGAGGTGAAAATCAAACACGTTTGATATTTTTTACCTCGCGAGGCGAAAAACCCTCCTTGTGCGCTCAACTTGAGCTGTCTGCTGAGGGCAGAAGATCTAGCGACCAATCAAAACGCGTCCGCAGATCACATGATTTCAAGATGGCAGCCCTCTGTCATCACGTTAGAAGACTTGATTGATATTTTGCAAAAAGATCCAAAGACTGAAGGTAGAAAAGTTTTGAGGACCTTTTTGTTAGATACTGAATTGTGTTATTGTATTTCATTTTTATTCATTTAGTCGTTTTATAAAGGAAATCGTATGTGGCATACTCTACTATAGTATAATCATACCAGTTGGTGGCGGTAGTGCACCTTTGAGTTCGCCAGCCGCCATTAAACTCGAAAGAAGAAGAAGTCATGTAAGAAAAATGAATGAAACTTAGACAGAGATGATATTTGGATGGATGTTTTTGAAGTCCGACGAAACATCATATAAGCAGGTAGAGTCTGGCCGTATTTCCACTAATTCATCCTATAGTAATGCAAAGGACTACGTTGCCGCGAGCTGCCATCTTGAAATCAGGTGATGTGCGGACGGGTTTTGATTGGTCGCTAGATCTTCTGCCCTCAGCAGACAGCTCAAGTTGAGCGCACACGGAGAGTTTTTTGCCTCGCGAGGTAAAAAATATCAAACGTGTTTGATTTTCACCTCAAGGCCTCGTGAGGCAGAAAACTCACCAAAAATCAGGCGCACACGATGAGATATCTGCTGAGCAAACAGCCTTGAGAGACTTTTAGCTCAGCAGGAAGCTCTCGTGTGCGGCAGGCTTTATGCATCAACTCTTCCACATCCACAGCAGCCCAGTGATAAGTCCAGTGTGAAAGCAGAGACCTCTGTCCCTTTCTATGTCTATTTTTTAACTTTTGTTGAGTCATTGCTGATAACTGTGCTGTAGAGTCACAACTTCCTGTTACAGTACAGTTGGAGTGATTAAGAATTTATCTGACACTCCAGTTCCTAATAAACCCCCACTTTTCTAGTTTGGACACGGAAGTTCCTTTTTGGAGCTTTTCTTAAGTGGCAACGTCACAGATAGGATGCAGGCGCAAACAGGGGGCAAGAAAACACAGGAAAAGCATTATTGAACTATGAGAAGACCTGTGTTTTATGTACAAGACTCGACTTTTAATGCAGATGAGGTCAAGATATGACGTGAAAGTGTCGGGGAAATACAGTATAATGTTTGAGTCCTGGTATTTGTTCGGTTGCAAAAATCAAAACGTTAATGCATGTAAACAGTTGAAAATGATGAAAATAGGACAGTAGTCGTGACTGATCTTCAGAAAACCCTCTCAGATAACTTATTCAGGTTCAGACTACATGATTTAGTCTTTCACCATGGTCACCATGGCGGATTAAACCACCGCGGTGGCAGAAATTATTCCCGTGTTCTAGTCGGGAGACTGGTACTAATGCATAACTGCCGCAGTCGGCTGCATCACAACACTGTAGCTGTAAACAATGTAGCTGTGTGTGACAGTCGTCCTCAGCTCAGACAGGAAAATAAAAAGAAGACTAAACTGATTGTGGAGCCGTTTACAAACATTCACACGGCATGACAACACATCCCGGAGATTTAATACGAAGTATGGGGGTGTAAATCAAATGCCGTTTGCGTTTATACCGTTAGCTTGTTAGCTAGTCTGTATAGTGTCCACCACGATCTCATACACAATAAAGTACAACGTTCCACAAGCAGCGAGACCTACTGACAGCAATGCAGGTTAGTCCGTAACAGTTGGAACTACCTCCTTTCCAAACGTAGTGATGATGCCGTCTTTGCCTGGTTTAATCCCGAACTAGATAAAGTTGTTCCTGTATGGAGAAGGTGAAGACGACACCGGAGCTGAACCTGCTGCAAACAGCAGACTGTTGTGGCCTATTTTGGTTTTAACAGAGTCTAAACGAAAGTTTAAGCCGCTTTCTAACTCAGGTTTTTCAGGAAAATTTGAAATGAGGTCCAACACTAATAATAGTGTTTTAACAAGAAAAATGCCGTTTCCGTGTGATGAATTCCTTGCCAAGTTAGTGTAATGGTAATAGAAATATAAAACAGCAATGCTGCGTCCGTATTTTTTTTTATTTGTCATCAAAATAAAGATTTGTTCAATATAATTTAAAACACAACGATCTCTGTTTGTTTTGTTAGGTTACTTTACATTTTTATGAATGATATGAGTGCATGTTTGGCCGTAGACTGCAATACAAAACACAGGCTTTTTGCTCCCTGGTTGCTCACGCAACTGCCAATGTTTGTAAACGGGAAACCCATCTATGTGTTCCTGGATGGAACAGTTCAGGTCTTTTATCCCCACAGCCATCAGGCTTTCTAATAACCTTTATGGCCATTGTATTTTATTTATGCAGTTTTTATTAGAAAGGAATTAGAAACAGTTCCCCTTTAATGGAAATGAGACAGACTGATGCTTACATGTAAAACAATATGCTGCAGTAATACTGTACACGGGATTATGGGGTTATGGAGGCTGAGCTTATTGAATAGAATTATGGCCAGAAGTGGCCCGAGGTATCATGGACATGTGTCAGGATGAAGGAGGGCCCAGGTAAGTGCCATGTGTGCTGACCATTTGACCAAAAGGGGCATCCCTGTGGCCAAGTGGTCAGGGCACATGAATGAAATGAACAAGAATGGAGGAGACTGTCAGATGATGGGAAAGAAGTAGGACAGCAGGAAGGAGAAGGGAGGCAGAGAAGAGGGGGGCAAAGGCCAGGGAGGGGGCAGCAGATGGAGAAAGGTCGAACGAAGCAGGCGGACGAGGCAAAGGGAAGGTAGAGGAGATGCAACAAGAGGAAAGGGAGGGAAAGGGAGGGTTGTCGAGAGAACGAGAAACTGAGTTGGATGAGGTGAGCGAGTATTTAAGGCTGCTCGGTGATTAGTGAGATTGGAGGCCTTGTGGTTGAGGCGTGGTCCTGCTCCTGAACCTATGTTAATGAATTAACCTCATTTCACTAGCAAGGACCACGCCACAACACAAGGAGTGATGATGACGATGATGTGATGAAGGATTGATTGATTGATTGAAAGAAAGAATGAGATATGATGATGAGCCGGAGGAAGACCTAGTGTGGGGGTGTAGTCTTTCGGTAGTGAGTCCGGCCTAGGGAACCCCCAAAATGACTGGCCAGAGCCAAGAAGTGAATGAGCTCTACGTATATCTGAAAGGTTATAGCAAACGTTTGAACGATAGGCTTGCTAAGACCAGCGTCTGAGCAACTAAATATTTTGGTCTGATACATCGAATCTGGAGGCGCAGGCTGCGCCGATGCGGAATGAATGGATGGAATAGTGTTCTGATTCTAAGCCGCACAGACAGGATTCTGACGGAAATGGTTGCTGAACCAGAATCTAGTAGCCAATTTCCTTTTCTCAGTGAAGAGCGGATCCAGAGGTGAGGCAGTTGATTGCAGTCCAAGTTGGAAGTAGTCTGGAACTGGTTCTTAAGGGCTGAGGTGTGAATACAATTCAGTAGAAAAATGGGGAAGAGATTCCGAGTTGATCTGTTTTTCTTTTAAGCGTGAATACGAGATGTCAGGTGAGTAGCAGATGTCTGAGAGGCAGGGTGAAAAGGAGTTGAAAATGGACATTGTAGGTGCAAAATTCAGAGGATCATAGGATGCCAAAATGACTGCTTCCAAGGTCTGATCAATGGTAGAACAGTTTCCTGGTCTTAACGTGTTTATGCAGAGGTGGAGAGAAAGTCCAACTGGTAGAGGAAGGTGTATCGTTGTCGGAGCTGACTCCTCATTTTCGAAGTCTGTTTAAGAGCCTGGTGACATGACAATGAGTGAAAAATAGGACACGAAGAGCCAAGCAAGAGCCTACAGAAGAATATACCGGAAAGGTAAGTGTGGGATAGTGGAACAGAGAATTCTTTGGAAAGAGAAAAATACAGGTATGTAACTGTGTACTGTGGTAATGTCAAACTGAGGGAAGCGAGTTAATAGACAGAATGATACGTTTTGAAACTGTTCCAGCCGGTGAGGTAGGCTGAGAGTATGCATGGAGCGAGACTGTCAAGGATGGCTTCACTTGAGGCAACAGACAGTGAATTGTGATCTTACTGAAGATTGTTGGTGAATGGAGGGACTGGAGTCTGGTGTTGGTCTGATTCGGAGCGAATATTTGTTAAGAGGCTCGGAATGTAGGCAGCTCTGAGGAGGAACTGATGCTGTGCTGAGATCAAGACGAGTATGCGAATGGGCTGTATGATCGTAAGGGAACGGAATGGCCTTGTAGGTGTCACTGACTGCAGTAGAATCGTCAGAATGAATTAGGATTGACCTACAGGACCATTTATGACCCCAGAGAATGGCTGCTATAATGATGGGGTACTGCAGGTAAAGCCAATGCGCATGGCATAAGCGAGATGACCCATGAGGGCTGCCGTTGTGTGCATTCTTCCACCAGCACGTAGTTGGAGAGGAGACTCGAGATGCGCGTGACCTTTTTCAGAGGCATGGAGGTTTGAAAGGAAAAGGAGTTGAGGGTGATCCCCAAAAAGAAAAGTAAGATGCCGGGCCACAAAGTCAGGCGACGGTCCCCGGAGCGGCATGCGAGACCCCGACAGCTGAGCAAAAGCGAAAGAAGGGTACAATAACAGCACCAAGTCAACATAGTGACCCGCCAAAACCAGGAGATAGGAGCCACCGGGATGCAGGGCAGAGACAGGCGGCTGGATGGGTGGCATGGCGGTAGCCAGCTGTGAGACCCAGGACAGCCAGAAGCAATTTGCACAAAAAAAAGGGGCAGAAGCAGGGAGAGGGGCAGAGAGGGAACAAGGAAGAAATAAGCCAGAACAAAAGGAGGAGAGGGCTGAAAAGCCAGAAAAGGCAGAAAGGGCTGGGGCCCCCGAAGAGGGCAGGAGGGGCACAGCTGTGGCCGCACCAGAACGCAAGAAGAAAAGGAAGAGGCTGCGGCGGAGCCGGCAGCCAAGAAAACACGAGGAATCGGAAGCTGAGAAGAAGCAAGAGCGGCCGTCGGCGGTGCCGGGACGGCCAGAGACGGAAGGGAGGAAAGGAAGGAAGAAATGAGCAGAGAAGGCTCCGTGAAAGACTGAGCAGAGGCGGAAGCGACACGTTGGCGTGTGCCAGACGGGACAGGCGGAGGCTAATTGTGGGAGGGTGCCCCAGGCGATGGCAGGGGAGAACGGTGGAGCCGGGGAGAAGGCAGGGCTGGTACCCGTGGCAGCCCAGTCGGGCGTGTGGCTGAGAGATGTGCAGCGGAGAGTGCGAGCGACCGCCGTGACGGGGGCGTGAATAGACCGGGGAGAGCGACCGTTGAAGTGGCTGAGAGTTGGAGAGGCTGGCTCAACAGATGCACTGTGAATCGAGGCAGTGAGATCCAGAGTCCAGGAGACCGTGGTGGGAGACCGTGCCGAGGGTCGTGCATGGCAGACCGTGACAGACTTCGGCGTGGAGGCGTGCCCTGGTTGGAGCAGGCAAAGGCCCAATAGGCTAGCAAGAGCCATCGTAGAACCGGTGGAGGGCCAGAGGAGACCAGCCGACAGAGGCGCCGCTGAGGCGGCGAGCGTGGCCAAAAGGCCGTCAGAGGGCCGGGGAGAGCGATGGAGCGAGCAGCCACCAGTCCTGGACTAAAGATGGCGGAGAGATGGCATGGGACCCAGATAGAATCAGGAAGGTGGTTATCTGAGGGCTGTGCCGGCCGTGTCCGTGGCAGAGGGCAGCATGTGGCCCAGTGTGAGAGAACGTGGCGAGAAGCTGAGCATCGGTTGGAGGGCCGGAGGCCGTGTCCGTGGTAGAGGGCAGCATGTGGCCCAGTGCGAGAGAACGTGGCGAGAAGCTGAGCGGCGGTTGGAGCGGGCGGAGGCCATGTCCGTGGTAGAGGGCAGCACGAGGCCCAGTGTGAGAGAACGTGGCGAGAAGCTGAGCAGCGGTTGGAGCGGGCGGAGGCTGTGTCCGTGGTAGAGGGCAGCACGTGGCCCAGTGCGAGAGAACGTGGCGAGAAGCAGAGCAGCGGTTGGAGCGGGCGGAGGCCGTGTCCGTGGTAGAGGGCAGCACGTGGCCCAGTGTGAGAATGCGGTGAGAAGCTGAGCAGCGGTTGGAGCGGGCGGAGGCCGTGTCCGTGGTAGAGGGCCGCACGAGGCCCAGTGCGAGAGAACGTGGCGAGAAGCTGAGCAGCGGTTGGAGGCCGTGTCCGTGGTAGAGGGCAGTACGTGGCCCAGTGCGAGAGAACGTGGCGAGCGTGGCGAGCAGCGGCTGGAGCGTGTTGAGGCCGTGTCCGTGGCGGAGGCCGTGTCCGTGGTAGAGGGCAGCACGTGGCCCAGTGTGAGAATGCGGTGAGAAGCTGAGCAGCGGCTGGAGCGGGTGGAGGCCCTGATGGACTGATGAGAGCCACAGCTGAAGCGGCTATGGGCCAGATGAATGAACATAAGATACCAGACATCATTCCTTGTTGGTCTCCTCTCCACAGCCCCGTAACCGCAGCGCAGCCCTCACGTGACAAATGAACGAATGAAAGATCTGTACTGAGCCGTATGAAAGATTATGAACGAACTAAAGTGCTTGCTCCTCCTCACCACACAGCCTGAGCAGCCTGACTGTCACAAAAGAACGATACCTGTGGACCGACACAGTTGGTTGAGTCATGAACCAATCATTTCTGTTTCCTGTCGTCCTGCTGGCTGGCTGAGCTTACAGCTGCTGCCGTGTGGCGAGAGAGCGCAGTGCATGAAAATGAACGAATCGCTCTCTGAGAGGACTCATTACTTCCGAGTCATATAAAAGATTAGTTCATATTGAACGAATCGTTCGTGAACGACACATCACTAGAGGACAGGTGAGGACCGGCTGTGGCGGCGCTGATACGTGTGGACGAGAGTAAGGAGCCGCGGTGTAACCAGTACTAGAAGAAAGGAAACGAGGCCGAGAAGAAGCGGAAGCGGTCGGACAGCGCCGGGACGGCAAGAGACGAACGGGAGGAAAAGAGAAGGAAACGAGCCGAGAGAGCTCCAGGATGGGCGGAGCAGGTGCGGGAGAGAGAAACCAGAGTGTTGCAGGCGGCAGAGGCGGGGCTGCGACGTTGCGAGAAACCGGCCAGGAGGAAGCCGACCGGAGGAGCAGGAAGTGCCGAAGACCTGGCGCCGCTGGCGGGAACTGTTTGGGCAAGAGAAGGCAGCCGCGGGCCGGGAAGCTGGTCCGACTGCGGTGCGCCGCTCGAACGGCGTGGAGGCTGCAGGACAGCGGGTCCGAGGAGCGAGAAGAGCGGCGAAGCCGGCGGCCATGAGGCCCGACCGTGCGAGGAGGAGAGACGATCCGTGAACCGAAAGGTGAAGACACGAAATGCGTGGATTACAGGCGGGGCGTCGGGCTGCGGTTGGAGCGCTGGGAAACGAGTCGTCCGAGGAGAGCAGCCGCCCACAATGGTTGAAATGGACGATCAGCAATGAGGGAACGAGGGCCACCGGCGGGCGAGGAAGATGATGAGAAGCAGCGAACGCAGCAACGGCTGGAACGTCGGTAGGTCGTCGAGAGAACGAGAAACTGAGTTGATGAGGTGAGCGAGTATTTAAGGCTGCTCGGTGATTAGTGAGATTGGAGGCAGGTGTGGTTGAGGCGTGGTCCTGCTCCTGAACCTATGTTAATGAATTAACCTCATA